>RPOG01004260.1:0-47691 GCA_008086565.1 Thalassoma bifasciatum
GAAACATTTGAGTGTGACGTAAAGCCTGTCGCAAGCACACACACTCACTTCCTGTTTCTGGAGCACGTCACATCCCAAAAGATCTCGTCTGATTGCCTCCTCATGCGGTTTGAGTAAATCTGCATCTCCTGCGTTCACCTCCTGACCTCCCCCTCCTCCTGTCAGTGTCTCACATTAGGCCTGAAATCTTCAACACGACGCTCTGAGCTGTGACTCCTCTGGTCGGCGTGAACAGCTGTCACACACACACACACACACACACACAGGTCATGTCCTTGGTTTTTCTTTATTACCCAGCATCCTTTTCTGTTTTCAGACAGAATAAGGAGGAGAAATGATTCATCACAGAGCCGTCTTCAGATGCTTTTAGGAACTAATGTGTCTATCAAATTGGCAACAGGAGGAGCTGAAATCATGAAGTGTTTACAGTCCAATAACACATGACACATCCGACTAACTTCAACCCATTTTCCAACATAAATGTGATTTCTCTCTTTGCATGTGTCTCAAAAGTTCACATTTTAAAGGCCACATGATTGTGCAGGGGAGTTTACACGTTCCCCTCGTGCATAAACTCGTCGTCCAAAGATAAGACAGATAGATTTACTGGTTACTGGTTTGACGTTTGTTTGCTGAATCCATTGTCTGTAACGCTGCACTGATCCAGTCCTGGTATCGTGTATTGAATCTGATACAGACCATCGACTGTATAATCAATGGACGCTATGACAGTCCGCTCTAACTGAGGCCTCCACAAAAACTGCTCCCCCTGGTGGTTGGCTGCAGTACAGGTCAAAATCTCCGTCTCCTCATTCATTCCAGATGTGAGGTGGTAAAACTTTTAAAAACCGGGTTATAAGTTTCGTTTTACGATGATTGACAGCTACCGTTCCTGAGTAGTTTTTATCAGGGATATAAGAAAATTTAGGAAAGGAGTCAAAAAGAGAAATGTTCACTGCTTTTTTTTGTTAGCCAGTTCCACCTAAATTCTCTAGTTCGCAAACTCTTGACTGCATAAACCCGGCTCCAGTAACTGTACAACGATAAAAGGCTGAGCCCGCTGTCCATTCTGTATACAGTCTTAGATACAGACCCAGAAAATGGAATTGGACATCTGTAGGTCAGATTTATGTAGCCTAAAAAACATGTCATTTTTTTGTGTGGTTTATTAGACTTTAAGAGGCCTTTTACACAACAGAAGGATGTAACACAAAGGTATCATTGCATTTCAGCAAACCAGAAATTGAAACTTTAGAAAATAACCTCTAGAGTGGATTATTTTCTTAAACACTGTTGCCACCGTTGCCATATAAACAGCAAACCAGAGTTTTCAGTGGTAACAGCCCCTTGTTTACCAACAAGATGCCTGAAATAGATAAATGCAATTAAAAACTTTGACAGCTACTGAGTAGAAAGAACAAATCTGATTAAGATATCTAATCAACTGTCTTTCCAATATATATTTTAGATTACAAAGAGACTTTAAGTCTTGATATTAGTCTACGTTTAATTAAAGTTTGGGATATAAGGGTTGTACTGACGCAAAGAAGAGACGACAGCTGCAGCTTGTAAAAATGTAAAGATATGCTTTGGCAGACTTAGTGTTGTAGGTCACAAAGGATGAATGAAGCGTATACAGAACAACCTCCAAGTTTATTTATTGGTTTATTTGTGGTCAGCTAGCTTAGGAAGGTTTAGGACCTGATACACAAACTAAAAACTCTTATGCTGAAATTGCAAAACCAGTTCTACATGATTGTCCAAGATAATGAAAGCACGTTTTAGTAGTGGCGAAAAGTTCAGAAAATCAGGATTTAATGGCTCTCCTGAAGGTGTTGAAGTTTGCGATTGATCAGGAAGAGAGTTTCAGGTTTTTCCTCCCCTTGAGTGAAAGATTCTCAGCAGAATCAAACTTTAAACTCAACAACACTTGAAGCTGCTCTGGATCTGCTGCAGCTCTGTGGTCTCAGAAGGATTTAGAGGCAAGTCCACTGAAGTGTCCACTGTCAGGAAGTCTTCATACACAGACGATACGGTACTTATTGTGTCACACTCCTTTGTGTGAGTCAGGATGTCTCACAGGAAATGTTATGACTGTTTTCACTCTGTTGTGTGAGTTGAAGCTCTTGTTTACCTGTGTGCTCCTGCTTCATTAGCCTCTTAGCTGCTAACACGTCTGAACCAACTCTTGGCTCCTCTTTTCTGCTGATAGTGTTTCATGTTTGCAGTCCAAGAATTGGTGAGGTGCAGTAACAGGCACGTACAGATGTGTGTATGTGTGTGTGTGTGAAAGAGAGCGAGAGGGAGTGTGTGCATGTGTGTGTGATGAGCTGCTGTTTGACCTTGAGTGAAAAGAAAGGCTGCTTTTTAAGCTAATCCCCCTCTGGAGGCTCCTCTGTAATAGTTCATAACGGGCTCCCGTGGCCTACTGTACACACACACACACACACACACACACGCACACACGAACACACACTAATACCAAGCACACACAGGTATGCCTAAAGATGGAAATCTGTGTTTTGGGAGTTGCATTTTAATCGCCCTGGAGATCAGATTATCTCCTGAGTGTGAGTGTGTGTGAGTGTGTGTGAGTGTGTGTGTGTGTGTGTTTCACCTGTACATGTTGACTTTCCAGTGATCCTGTGTGTGTTTTGTTAGTCATAGACAGCCGTTACTGCACATCAAACTCAGTGTTCCTTTATTCTTGACTGTTGTTTTGCAGGTTGGTGTCAAAATTTTTTTGCAAAGACTCCAGTCTGGACCGAGTGTTTTATTGTGCTCACACTCAAGCATGTGAATAAATTCAGACTTATTTTTCTATTCTACTCGATAACTGCCATATGATGGAGGAATGGGGCCATACTTAAAAAGAAAAGTTGATTAACAAGATTAATCTCATAAATTTATGGGAACAAAATCAAAATTTTCGAGATTTAGGTCATAAATTTACAACAATAAAGTCAAAAATTTGTGAGATTAAATTCATGCATCGATTTAAATAATGCTACAATGCTAAAATAAACTGTATTCTGAAAGGTTGAATCAGAAGAGCAGCCAAATGAGAGCATCCAGTATCTTTTCAGGGTCCATATCAAAGACTATAGTCCTAATATTTATGACATCGTGATGCTGATGTGACAAAAGATGAAGTATATCCCTATTTGTGAATCCTTTACTGAAGTAGAACTTCACAAGACACTCTATGTTTCTTCTGATAGCCCAGATATAGGATAAAACAACAAGTTAATTCTCATAAATCTGTGACTTTATTCTCGTAACTTTACTTCTTAGTTTTAATGTGGCTCTTATCCTTTGTCGTACTTCCAGAAGCCTAAAAACTGCAGTTCCCAGAATGCCCACTTGATGCTGTCTGTATCTCCACATGCTCCTGTCACTTATGTTTGCAGAGAAACAATCACAGAAAACTCAGTGCACACAGTCCATGGTTGTATTAAAGGACTTTTGCAGGTTCGGGCTATTTCAGTAAATTTGTTTTGACTCAGAGGATGTTTCTGATCTGCAGCTTCAGCCCTTTAACAAGAACACAAGGCCTTAAAAAGCATCTGGTCTCTTGTTTTCAAGCTTTTTAAGACTCCAGACGAAGAGACTCAACGGTGACTGAGATATTTTTGCACAAATAAACACTGAATCAGAGGAACCAGCAGCTGCAGAGGAATGTAGCTGCTGAAACTGACGTGTGGTGGATTTAAAACCTGAGACTCTGAGAGGACGGAGAGAGAGCAGAGCTGTAAACTCAGAGGTTACTTATTGAAGGAATAATAACAGGGCAGGGACGCAGAGAGGCTTTTAACAGCCAGCCTTTCAGTGTGTGTGTGTGAGTGTGTGTGAGTGTGTGAAGGTTAAATTCCATGCACACTAATTCCTACATCTACCTGGAGTCCACTTTGTTCAGATGTATTCTCCTAATGCTCTCTCTTTTTTTTTTTTTTCCAGGACCCAGCTGGTATCTTTGAGCTGGTTGAACTGGTTGGAAATGGCACCTACGGGCAGGTCTACAAGGTGAGTCTTCTTACTCTTCTTCTTCCTCTGCCAAGTTTGCAAAGCTTCATTTCAGCTATGCAGAAAAACAAGCTGGTTTTAACGTACGAGCTGTATCTCTCTGATGCTGAACAGCCCTTAATTTGCAAAGGAAATTTGTGGGCGTGAGAAAGAAGGCAATAGTTATTTTAGTAGTTGTTCATGAGTGGGTGTTTTAACCTCTGCTGGCTCCACTGTTACGTTTCTGTTCCGTCTCAGCTCCGGCAATCCAGAGCCCTCCCCAGCAGAATCGCAAAAATGTCTGTTGCCTGGTATTGGGGCAGTGTGGCATTAATCAACACACAGCAGAATGTAAATTTAGTGCTTCCCACTCCATACATAAGTCTCTTTTCATTCATGTTGGGCTGTGAAACCTTAAAACTGTTGACTCCTGGTGAGTTTCCGCTCAGTATGTCCGTTTATCATCATAGTCAAGCTAATTACCATCTAATTTTGATCGGTTTGTTTTATTTTGAAAGTCACAGGTTGCTGCCTATCACTTGCGTCTTGCGTAAGCAGCAGAGATGGAAGGCAGACAGATGTGGTGTATTTTAGCCATTACCTGTCATTGTTGGTTTTGTATGAATGGTTGAAGTTGGACGCCAAAAAAAGTTGCTTAACAAACACTAAGTTGCATCAACGCTCTGTCTCAGCTCCGGCAATCCAGAACTCTCCACAGCAGATACACAGACTTTTTCGTTTGCCAGATGTGGGAGCAACAACATATGAATCAGTGCCAGTGCCTTTTAAATCAGTAGTGAAGGCGGAAAATCGAGCTAACCGATAGTTTTGGTCCAAACTGAAACAGAACGGACAAAGATCCATTGAAAGCCTGGCATTAAAAATTCAAATGGATGTGGTACACGGCAGCTAAAGGACTGAGTATTAAAGCTACTGTGAAATTTAGTGACATCTAGCTGTCAGATTCAAGACTCCCTTCCTCATTCCTCCCGTCAGTAAAGCTACGGTGGCCTGTAAGGACAAGAAGCCGCTGTGATGCAGGATGAATATGATCCTCAGTCTGTCAAATTATACCAACAAAACAGGCATCACTACTAGAGCCCGACAGATATGGGATTTTTGGGGCCAATGCAGATGCTGGGGCAAAAGAAAGTCGATATCCTACACACAGATGTGCCTGAAAGTTTACACCCTCCAGTAGAGTTTTCTGATTTTTTTGGCCTTTTCTCAGATAATATCAACGGTAACACAAAAATCTTCCTGTCACTCATGGTTAGAGGTTGGGAGAAGACTTTTATTAACAAACAACTGTGTTTACTCTTTTTAAATCATAATGACAACAGAAAATTCAAAAATGACCCTGTTAATTTTTTTATACACACACACTGATTACAAACAAATAGATCACAGGTGAGGATGGTTACCTTTAGTAGACATTCAAACACATAAACACATAAACACATAAATGTCGTCACCCAACCTCTAACCATGAGTGATAGAAAGGATTTTGTGTTACCATTCATATTTTCTGAGAAAAGGCCAAAAAAATCTGAAAATTCTGCTGGAGGGGGTGTAAACTTTTGGGCACAACTGTACATGAAATAAGAACATTGATATACACAAGATATAGATGAACATAAATTGTTATAATACCACAAATATGATTTTGAGTATGACACAGTGATGTTAAAACGCCTTATTATAGTCTTTTATTAGAAAAGGGTGGATGTAAGCATCTTACACGATGTTAGAACACCATATTGTAGTCATATATTGGGTAACGGTGGACGTGTGAATTAACAGTAGCATTAATCATTGGCAGATTGACACAGACACACAGGAGCAGGAACAACACGAAAAGAAAAAAAATACAACGGCGACATATAAAGGCTGATGTCGATTAATCGGTTCACGCACCATGACCGGTCGGGCTCTATTCACTACATTTTGTGCAGCCACTCACAAACTACTAACAAATATATTATAATTTTTTCGCTTCTTCTGTGCTGTTGTAGAATTATTGCGGTGCAAAATGTCAGCCGTTGAGTGGAAACCAGCTCCTATGTTGATGCAAAAGACGATGCAAATGTTGGAAAGGAGCTGATATCTCCACAGGAAGCCACAATGGTATAATGCTCTGATGGAGTGTGTTTTGGATTGTAGTCGGAGCTTGGAGTGTGTGTGTGTGTGTGCTGTTTTTTTGCTGATTGGTGTTTCTCGGCTCAGTTAGGAGTCACTTCCTCCTTGAACTCCTTCATGAGCTCAGAGGAACATTTCATTCTGACCAAAATCTGAAGTTACTCCTGATTTTCTTCTTTGTTAGGCAGCAGAAGACGCCCACACACATTTACAGCACAGCAGAGAGCCTGTGTGTGTGTGTGTGTGTGTGTGTGTGTGTGTGTGAGTGTGTGTGTTCTCCCACTTTGAAACCTATTAACACACTCACTCATGTCCTGTGATACACAAAGAGAGACACACTCTTCCTGTCTCCTGATGTTGAGTATTGATCTGCTGTTTGAACGAGGTGACGCCTCCTCTGGCGAAATGATTGATGCAACAAAAATCCCACAAACTGCGGTCGATCACAAAGCATGATGGGTAAATTAAGACCTTGCATTTTCAGATAATAGATCTCACTGAGAGATGGATCACCGTGTTTTAATGCAACTACATCAAATGACTACATTAAATCTGAATGTGTGTGTGTCTGAAACGTCTTTATTTAAGCTGCACAGGGATAAAAACAAAAGGAGAAAAGTCCTCAGGTTTTTTTTTTTAATTTAAAAAATTAAACAGAACGACAGTGACATCAGTTTCCCAGCAGATTAAACTTCATCTGTATTGGTGCCATTTTTAGTGAAGCTTCGCCAAATTAAAGAGTGGTTGTTAAGTGTTTTTATCTAATTTGTAGCTCAGGTTGTCTTGTTAGACCTAATGAACCATCTTCATGAGTTCAGTCAAGTTCAGATAAACGTCTTAATTCAAGATATTAAAAGATGAAAATAGCTCTTGGAAGTGTAAAATAAAAGAATGTGATGTTAAGTTTTTTTTTTTTATTGAGACGTTCTTGTTTCAAAAACTTGACATGAATGTTTTTAAAGAGAAGGTATTCTGTTGTCGTCTGGATGCGTCTGTGGTCCGGCCCCACTCCGTTGTGTGTTGACTGCGTTCATCATCACACACTGGTCGTGTGTTCAGTTCAGCAAGCGACATTACTATCAGACATCTAAATTCATGAGACGGAGGAGTTCCCGCTCTTTTTGCTCCATTCCATACATAAGTCTGTTTTCATCCATGTTGGGCTGTAAAACCTCAAACCTGTTGACTCCTGGTTTGTCTCCGCTCATAATGTTGGTTTATTGTTGTATTCAAGCTTATTACTATCTGAAGTTGACACTTTTTGTTTTATTTTTGAAGGTCACAGACTATTTTTTGGATGGTTTCTGTGCTCTACTCCCTGTCCTGCTCTATCTTACTGAAGGTGAATTGATGCGTCATAGCACTGACAATAAAAGAATGGTTGCATATTAGCTTCAACCTTCTGGCATTCAGCCGGGATGCAAAGAAACAGATCCAGTGTGATTTGACCATAGACAGTGTAGCATAATATATGGACAAAGTCTCTGCAGCGTCATCCGTCTGTTTATGAAACTGAGTTTTGAAGCCAAACGGCCAGCGAGGCCATATTGGAAATTGGACAGTTGACGAGTCTCCACTCTATCAGCTACAGGATGTTTGTCAGTCACGTGATCTGAGCTGAGCCTCTGATTGGCTGAGCTAGATCTTAAAATCTTCTAAACTGATGAGTTTGAAGAAAAATTACCCCTTGTACATTGCGTGCCGTCAGCGTAATTAGCAATTCAGACCAGTGATATTATTCTACCAGGCTTTGAACATGTTCTTTTCTGCTCTGAAAACAGCTTTTTTTATTTTTGACTTGGTATATACATGACTTCTGAACTCTAAAAGAATGATATATTTCAGCACCTCTATCTTGTAACTGGAGTTCGGCACTTGGAGATGACTTATTGACTTGAATGGAAACCTATCTGCCTTGGTGCCGTGACGGAGCAGATCCGGACCGCAGACGCATCCGTTATATTTCAGCAGTTAAAGACTTTATTCTGTCTCTCAGGTGCCCCTAAAGGGATTTACAGCTTGAAGAATCCCTATTTTTCTCAATTTGGTGTTTAAAACAAACTTATTCCAGTCTCTGTCTGAAACACTTTGTTTTAGCTGCTGTCTCTTTAAGGCACTCTGGTCCACAAACCCCCTTCCCTTTGATTGGCTACCCCTCTGAAGGCAGACCTTGGTGTTTATGGCCCACCCTGCATTGCCACTTCATTTCCATGTCTACAAAAGCAGCTGCTTGTAAATCCCGTTTCCTTTCTGATCACACATATCGTCGTTTTCCTTCACGTGTGTAAAACTCCAGCAGCCCCGAAGCGGCTCTGAGTATTTCCTGGATTTGATTCATCAGCGTTTACAAAGTGGAGTTAAATCAATGTCTTTTATCGATTGAAGCTCCTAAAGCTCTGGGCTCCGTCTCTGAACATCCCTCTTGTTTTAATCCCGCTGAACAGGCGTCAGAGTTAATCAGAATGAGGTTTTAATTTAGTCCTCGGATTAAATGAAAAAAGTCTTGAGGTGAGATTTCTGTTTCGGAGATTTAGATGGTCATGATTGAGAATGGGGTCATGATGACAAAGTTCATGTGTGATAAAGACAAACTGTCGCTGTCCCCAGCAAACTCCTCCCTCTTCATTCATGTGCGACTGCCATCAATCTCCTCTCAGCTTTTATTCTGAAAGGGCTCAAACACATGACGCATGCTGTATTGTTTGATTTAGCTCAGACTGCAAACTCAACGCTCGATAAAAAGCGAAGTGACTCAGGAGTATTTCTGTCTCTCTCATGTCTGGACGTCACGGCTCTTTGTTTGCACTGGCTCAGACTTTTTTTCAAAATGCTACTTTTCATGTCGCTCAAACCTCCAGGAAAAAAAGGGGGTTTCATACTGTGGCACAAAATATGAAGTTTCTCTCTACCAAAATATTTTGAGCACAGTATATGTGATATTTTTTTCCAGAGATGAGGCCTTTAAAGTTGGATCATCTTGGTATTTGAGACTTCACATGTTCAAAAAGTCACACGAGATTTCAGTGAGACAGACACGGGATTTGCTCAAACTGTGACATCACTGGTTGGTGATTATCCTTTAAAGGGCAAATTAGTAATTTTAGGAGAATAAGTGATATCAAAGGAGGGTTCCGGAATGTCTTGATGTGTTAAAGAGGGTTCCGGAATGTTGGGTTTCACTGTGACTTTGATGTGTCTTAAAGAGACAGTGTCAGAAATAAGATAAGATAATCCACCTTGTCACCCACGATGGGGAAATTTATAGAATTAAAGTAGCAAAGTGACTTGTGCAAACAGTTTTTGTTAACAAAAAGAATATATGAAATATAATATTTTTTTCAACGTTTATTCTATTAAAAATGTACAAGGATGTTTGAATACAACAAATGTGTCAAGAAACAATATACAAGTGCAAAATGTGCACAGAATTGTGGAGGAGAGTTCTAGAATACTTGGTTCCACAGTGACGCTAATGTGTCTTAAAGAGACAGTAGCTGAAATAAATTGGTGCAGACGACTGCGGAATGCTGGGTTCCAGAGTGACTTTGATGTGACTTAAAGAGACAGTAGCTTAAAATACATCACTAAGCAGAGTTCCAGAATGCTGTGTTTCAGAGTGACTTTGATGTATCTTAAAGAGACAGGAGCTGAAACAATTCCTTAAGTATGGTTCTGGAAAGCTGTGTTCCAGAGCGCCTTGATTTGTCTTAAAGAGACAGTAGCTTAAAATATATCATTAAGCTGAGTTCCAGAAAGCTGTGTTTCAGAGTGACTTTGATTTGTCTTAAAGAGATAGTAGCTGAAACAGAAGCTGAAATGTGGGTTTTTAAAAACACCAGCCTGATATCAGTGTAGAATCTGTTGAGCTGTTAAAGATATGAAGCTTCTAAAAAAATATCAGAGATGGTTTAAAGTCCACAAATTGAGCATGATGATACCCCCTCTTTAAATACATGAGCCACCAAAAGTGTAGCCTCCAAAATCTGACTTTCTGTCATGCTTAGTGGCAGAGATGGAGTTGGAAGTTCCTTTTCACATCCGGGGACCATTTGTTCTCTTATTAATTGAATTTGATTAAAGTTTATTGTTGTTTTCACACCAGAAGTGAATCTAATCACATTTTTTTCTGCTTTATTGGCATGTGCTTAGTGTTCCCTCGTTTAAAGCTCATGTGGGGATTTTTTTTGTGGGTTATGAATTAAACTCAGTATAAAAGCCGTGTCTCTTAGTGATGCTCGAAAGTGAACAAAATCATTCAAGACAAGATTGTTGTTTTCATGTGAAAAAACAGCTCTTTTTTGTTTATAATAATTAGAAAAATACATTTTCCTTATCAAATATTCCAAATGAATGACACATTTCATTTTCTACAGCAGCAAAATCAGATTCTCTTTTACAAAAAACAGGCATGTAGACGACAAGATAAGTCAAATTGTCAGCAACCAAAAGTTCCTTAGAGGGGCTTTAATTTGAACAAACAAGTTCAGTGCATAAAGATGCAAATCCTGCGAGAATTGGAGGGCTGTTCTCAAATAAAGACAGAAAGAGTTTTTACAAGCAGATAATCTGACCTCTTCATTTACTTTCCTCAAAGCAAGCTTTTTATTCCTGTTCCCATAAAATATATCTCAGAAACAATCAATCTGTCTGGTATTTAATGACGAATGGACAGTCACCGGCATAAAAACAAGCGTGAACTTGTAATAAAGTCAGGTTTATTTGATCAGATAGAGACAACTTTAAATTAAGACACGGTTTAAAGTTTGGCAAATACCCTGGGAATTTTTTTACACCAAAGCTCCTCATTGTTATTGGTTGTAAAGTCTTTGTACTGGATCAGAAATTGTGAATCATAGCACAGGTCATGACATGATTCTCCTCAAAATTTCACCCCTGAAACGTGAGAGCAAGAACAATGTCTGAGAATTTACGCCCGGACTTTCGTGGTCATGTCGAACAAATTTAATCCAAACACGACTGAATCTGTGACCGTGAATTCCTGGTTCGGGTGTTTGAGGTTAAACGTGAGCAGGTATCTCTTTTCCTCGTTGTGTGTTTATGTGTTAAGGCTTGTGTTCAGGTGAAGAATGTGAGGCTTGTCTGAACGCAGGATGCCTCGGGAGGTGCCTCCAAACGCCCTCCCCCTCCTCCCCCCTGCTTAGATTTGTGCACATGTGCTGCTTAATACAGCCTCCTCACACACACTCCAGGGTGTGTTTATGTGTGTGTGTCACCTCTGGGAGATTGTTTGGCCGGCCCTCGGCGTCGGAGGAAGAGAGATATGAAAACAAAGAGGCAGTCTGCGGCGGTATCTCTTCCTCTCATCTCTGCTCCGTTATCTGCGGCGCCTTTTATTGCTTCATCGCTGCCATTTGTCCTGTGGTCACAGCAGCAGCTCACACAGCTTAACCTGAGGTCTGAGAGCAAGTTTACTCTGCTAAATGAAGACAAACGGCTGAATTAGGACCCAGAATCCCCCAAAAATGTGGAGCATGAGCTGATGTGGAAACACAGTTATCTGGAGTTCTCTGTCAGCAGTGGAAACAGCTCAGGTGAAACTTTACATCAGCAACCTGTGGCTCATTTTAATCTCCCAGATTTCAGATAGAGAAATGAGCCATTCAGACGATCCCAACAATTTTTGAACCAGGCTGTTAATACATTTATTTCTGCTCTTTTTAAATGTGTGTGTGTGGGTTTTGGTGCTTCTGCTGTCAGCCTCTTGTGGACAATCCAGGAACTGCAGTTTTTTGCCCCCAAACACGGATTTTTCTCAAACCCAAGTTTGCGACTTGGTTTGAGCTCACTGTTTCATCCTAAATGCACAATGCTTTCCAGGTCTTTGCGCACAAGATCTTCATCAGCAAAGTCTCTATGAGCAAGATCTTGACAAGCAAGATCTTGATGAGCAAGAGCTTGTCCAGCAAGATCTTAGGGAGCAAGTTTTTTTTAGCAAGATCTTAATGAGCAAAATCTTGGTGAGCCAAATCTTTATGAGCAAGATCTCCAAGAGACATATCTTCTCTGGGCAAGTTCTTTTTGAGCCAGATCTTTTCTGAGCAAGATCATTTTGAGGAAGGTATTTGTTGCCCGGATCTTTGTGCACAAGATCTTTATGAGCAAGATATTTGTGAGTAAGATCTTTGTGAGTGTGATCTTTACAAACAAGATCTTTGTGAGCTAGTTCTTTTTGAGACAGATCTTTGGGTGTAAGATCTTTGTGAGCAAGATCTCTGTGAGGCAGATCTTTATGAGCAAGATCTTTGTGAGCAAGTTTTCTGTGATCAAGATCTTTGTAAGCAAGATCTCTGTGAAAGAGATCTTTGTGAACAAGATCTATGTGAGCAATATCTTTGTGAGGGAGATCTTTGTCAACAAGTTTTCTGTGATCAAGATCTTTGTGAGCAAGATCTCTGTGAGAGAGATCTTTGTGAGCAAGATTTCTGTGAGCAAGTTCTTTGTGAGCCATATCTTTGGGTGTAACATCTTTGTGAGGTAGATCTCTGTGAGGCAGATCTTTATGAGCAAGATCTTTGTCAACAAATTTCCTGTGATCAACATCTTTATGAGTAAGATCTTTGTGAGGGAGATCTTTGTGAGCAACATCTTTGTGAGCCACATCTTTGGGTGTAACATCTTTGTGAGCAAGATCTCTGTGAGGGAGATCTTTGTGAGCAACATCTTTGTTAGCCACATCTTTGGGTGTAACATCTTTGTGAGGTAGATCTCTGTGAGGCAGATCTTTATGAGCAAGATCTTTGTCAACAAATTTCCTGTGATCAACATCTTTATGAGTAAGATCTTTGTGAGGGAGATCTTTGTGAGCAACATCTTTGTGAGCCACATCTTTGGGTGTAACATCTTTGTGAGCAAGATCTCTGTGAGGGAGATCTTTATGAGAAAGATCTTTGTGAGGGAGATCTTTATGAGCAAGATCTTTGTGAGCAAGTTTTGTGTGATCAAGATCTTTGTGAGCAAGGTATTTGTGAGACAGATCTCTTGGAGCAAGATCTTTGTGTGCCAGATCTTTACTAGCAAGATCTTTGTGAGCAAGATCTTCATGAGCAAGACCTTTGTGAGCAACATCTTCATGAGTACGATCTTTACAAGTAATATCCTAATGAGCAAGATATTTGTGAGTGAGATGTTTGAGCAATATCTTAATGAGCAAAATCTTTATGAGCAAGATCTTCATGAGCAAGATCTATCTAGGCCAGATCTTTGCAAGCGAGATCTTTTTGAGCAACATCTTTGTGCAGGAGTTTTTTTTTTGGAAGAGTTTTTCTGATCCTAATGAGCATATTTCTACATGAGCCAGATATCTATGAGCAAGATCTTTTGTCCAAAACCTAACAAGTGTGATTGGTACAAGATTTTACAGTTTGCAAGATACCCATCCTGATGTATTTAACTCATTTTGACAGAAGTTACAGTTTTATTTAACTCTCTTGTTTCTGTGGTTTTGCAGCGTGAATGAGCAGCAGAGTTTGAGGAATAATCTTGATTTGATTCCGTTTATTTTCTCTGTCTGTTTTCGAATGCAAAGTGAAGAGAGATTAAGCAGCAGTCAGTGAGACACCTGATGATATAAGCGAGCAGAAATCAGACTATTCCTGATACTCACACACACACACACGGTCATCCAACTTCTGCAAAGAGAGGAAGAGAGAGAGATCAAAAAAATGAGGGACGGGCAAAAAGATGTGAAAGAGAAAATGAGACTTCCCGAACTCTGAAGCGATGTTGGACTCTAAGATACATCCAGAGTCTGATGCAACACTGAGAAACCGAGATGTGTGTGTGTGTGTGTATATATGTGTGTGTGTGTGTGTGTGTGCAGCTAACATGTGCAAGTGACCCAGAGTGTGAAATATCATGGCCCTCCAGAACACACACACACAGACTGCCATCACTTTTCCTCTTCCAACCCCCCATTCGTTCCCTTCGCTAAACAACCTGCCAGCCCTGTTGCTTGGTTACCATGAGGAGATGGTGTGTGTGTTCCTGTGTGTGTGTGTGTGTGTGTGTGTGTGTGTGTGTGTGTGTGTTCCTGTGTGTGTGAGGAGGTGGGCTGACGGCGGTGAGGTGGATGTACTTCCACTTTCTGGCTCTAACAGCGCTGATTGTGTCTGTAGTTTGGAGGAGGAGGAGGTGGAGGAGAGAGGTCAGACTCGGTGCAGTTTTTTGACTTCCTGTCGATGTGTTTCCCAACCGGAGGGTCGTGTGCCCCCCCCCCGCGGGGTCACAGAGCTAATCTGAGAAAATCTAAGATCAGATAATAAATAAACTTGAGCCTTTTTTAGAAGCGTATCAGACATTTAGAGAAAAGGGAATCATGGCTTAAAGTTGCAGGAACGTAAACATTGTCCGTCTATTTTTACGTCGACCTCACATGAAATTGCGTAATTCTGTTTATGTCAAACCAAAGTGTGTGTATAGCAAACCCTTTTAACATTTAAGTATAAGAGGTAATGGCAATTGTAGATATCAATAATAGCTTTTTTACATGTTAGAATTCCAAACCCACATATTGTTAATGTAATTTTCACTTGTAACATTTCTTATTCAAAATATCTACATTTCAGTTTCACTTGTGGAAATGGTCATTTTAATATCTGTATCCAAATTACAACTAGTAAACTTGTGCCATTGACTTCTTCTATAATTCAGTTTTAATGAATGAAAAATACCCCATTGTGTCCATAATGATATTTTGACATGTCACAATTCTAATTCATGATATTTACTACTCAATTCTCACAAGTAAAATGTTAATTCTTGATATCAGCGATTCTATTCTTTTATCCTTTTCTTATTCTTCTAACATAACGGATATCATTTTTTTAATTCTTAGAATTGAAAACGCAATTTTTACCAGTCAGAATAACATCATTGACATCTTACCCTGGAATTATTACATGTACTAATGTTATTTCAGATATTTGTAGTTGAGGCTGGATGATTTGTAAAAATAAACTAATTGCGATTTCTTGTGTGAGATTTGTTTTAGGTTTTTATCTTCAAACACATTTTTGTAAATGAACATTGACATAAATTACCACCTGATAACAACTCATGGCATTTCTTTTGCTACTCATCACTGTTTTCTGCCCATTTAAGTCACTTTTAAGTCTCTTTTTGGCCAATGTTCTTGCCAATTTTTCTTGTTTTTTGACCATTTTTGCCACCTTTAACTTATTTTTATTGCCACTTTTCAGCACTTGGATTTTTTTTTATTGGCAAGATATTTATGACAATTTAGCCCTTTGGTTATGCTGGGTTGAGTAAAACTGGTTTAGAGCATAAAACATCTTCTGCAAAAAATGTTCAGGTTAAAGAAATATTGCACTGTCAGCAATTAGAATATTGCAGCAGGACATATTCAATTTAATCCAATTTGCAATTTATTGCCCAGTCCTATCTGTAATTGAAATTCAGATATCCGAAATGCAAGTCCATATATCTTTAAATATATTTTTATGTGAAATAATTATATTGGAGATATCTACAATTTTCTTCTTAACTATTCAAAATTGAATTGTTGATATTATACATGGGATTTCCACATAAAAAAGCCATTGTAGATATCTACAGTTATGTACAGACACATCTGAAACTGCAGTTGTTGATGTCTGAAATGGGAATTTACATTTCCTCAAGTAACAATCCCTTTTCAACATGTTGAAACCATTGACTGTATATAGAATGGACAGCGTGCTTCCGCCTGTCACCTTTCTACGATTTTGAAGCCAAAAAACCCCGTTTCTCTAGCCGCTATTGTGCAGCCAGAGTCTGCACAGTAGAGAATTTCCGGTGGAGCCAAGTAAAAAAGAGAAATAAAAATATTTATTTCTTCTTCTTCAGAAGGTTTAGTCTCCTTTTGGCTCTTTCCTGAAGTTTCTTATATCCCTGATAAAAACTATTCACAAACGGCAGCTGTCAACTATCGTAAAAAGAAACTTATATCGCGGTTTTTAACGTCCAATAACTAATGAGAAACTAACTTCTCAGAAAAAAAAAACACCTGAAAACCATGCAGCCAGATGACATCGTCATACTACCTTAGCGTGAGGATGAGAGAAACGTTTCTACGAGGTATCGTAATTTTTTAAAGTTTTCCCAGCTCATATCTGGAATAAATGGGGGGGCGGGGCTTATGACCTATACTGCAGCCAGACACCAGGAGGCGGGGCTTATGACCTATACTGCAGCCAGACACCAGGGGGCGGGGCATCTGCTGGAGGCTTCAGTTTGAGCCGAACGTCGTTACGTCCACTCATTATACAGTCTATGGTTGAAACTGAATTGTAGAGACACAGAAATATTTTCGTAAAGTGTAAAAATGGTTTTACAGGTATCTTAAATAAACATTTCAACATGTTGAGATGTAACTTCCACAAGTGAAAACTACATTTCTGCAGGTCGTCTAAATTGTTTAAATGTTTAAAGGGCTTGCCATTAAGTGCAACACAAACTGTGTGACAACATGTACACACACTCACAAACAAACACACAGGCACAAAAATGAAAAATCTGATAACATGATCTTTTTTCTCTTCTTCTTTCAGGGTCGCCATGTCAAAACAGGTCAGCTCGCTGCTATCAAGGTCATGGACGTCACAGGAGTAAGTCTCAAACACACGAATAACTGAACCGTAATACATATGAATCTACACACACACTTCACTCACACACACATACACACACAAAGCATTTACTGACTGCAGAGTTTGTCCTCAGTAAACTCGTCCGACTGTTTTCTTCTTTATCTGATTTCCTCTGGGATCACACACCCTAATCCATGGATTGCTGTATTTATTGTGCTGCCTCTGTGTGTGTGTGTGTGTGTGTGTGTGTGTGTTTAGGATGAGGAGGAGGAGATTAAAGCAGAAATCAACATGTTGAAGAAGTACAGCCACCACAGGAACATCGCGACGTATTACGGAGCGTTCATCAAGAAGAATCCTCCAGGGATGGACGACCAGCTCTGGGTGCGTTCATGAGTTTGCAGCTTAGAGATAAAAAAAACTCCTGTTTTTAACTGAAACACACTTAGATTTGTTTGGATCTTTAATTGCAGATAATTAAGGTGATGCAGGTTGAGATTACCAGTCAGGAAATACAACAAATAAATGTCCACAAACAGAAAGTTCCTCAGTATTCTGACACAAATTTATCCAGCTGTGGTGCTGCTTTGCAAGATGGTTGTTACTTTTCTCAAACCTGGAGCTGAACAGATGCCTTTACTGTCTGACGGAAGAGATTTGATGACTGTTTTTAATTTTTCGCCAAGCTGAGGTCGTAAGAAAATGTGTTAAACTCCCAAAGTTACTAAAGCATCACTCGATGGTGACTCAGAGTTCCCAGTTCAGTCAGAAAAATGTCAGTTTTAGCCCAAAGAATTTGTCACTTAGTACATTTACATGGAACTTGGGAAATCTGACTATGAGCTTAGTCAGCACGAGATCAGACTATTCAAATGTATGTTAACAGCTTAGTTAGATAAAGGGGCTGAGCACTACCAGATTGACACATATAATGAATAAGGTCACTACGCTCAAACACAACAAACACCATTCCACATACAAACAAGAAAACATAAAGAGCTACAGAAAAGCCACCTTTGCATTCATCAGGTGAAACAAAACTACAACTGATTTACAAATGATTTTTATAGTAAGATATTTATTGTTCAAACTGAAAGACTTAAATGATTTTTTTGAAAATATTGACTCATTTTGAATTTAGTGGCTGCAACACGTTCCCTAAAAAGCTTTGACAGGTTCATGTTTCCCACTGTGTTACATCACCTTTCAGTCTAACAACACTCAATTATCGTTTGTGAACTGAGGAAACTAATTATTGAAGCTTTGGAGCTGGAATTCTTTCACATTTCTTGTTTGATGGACAAATTCAGTTGCCTCAGTTGTCGTATCATAATGCACCACGCATTTTCAATGGGAGACAGGTCTGGACTGCAGGCAGGTCAGTCTAGTAGCTGCACTCTTCTACTACAGAGCCACACTGTTGTAACAGGAGCAGAATGTGTCTTGGTTTCATTGTCTTGCTGAAATAATCAGGGACGTCCCTGAAAAAGACAAAGTGTCTTGGATGGCAGCAGATGTTGCTCCAAAACCTGTTTGTACCTTTCAGCATTAATGCTGCCTTCACACATACTGGGACAGTTACCCATGATGCCATGGGCACTAACACACCCCCATACCATCACAGATGCTGCTTTTTGAACTTTGTGGTGAAAACAATCTAGATTGTCCTTTTCCTCTTTGGCACAGAGGACACCACGTCCATGATTTCCAAAAAGAGTTCGAAATGTGGACTCGCAGACTTTTCCACCTCTGCTGTGACTTTACAATCAATTTATAACCTTAGTTGGACGAATGCCTGCATGTAAACATACTGACTGTATTGTCAAGTACGATACAAATACATAAGTAGATTTATTCTAACTTTTACATGATATTTTTCCCTCATTTGTGTGTTTATGTAGCTGGTGATGGAGTTCTGTGGCGCTGGCTCGGTGACAGATCTGATCAAAAACACCAAAGGAAATTCTCTGAAGGAGGAGTGGATCGCCTACGTCTGCAGAGAGATCCTCCGGGTGAGAATTGAAACCACACTTATCATCACATCCAGCTCTGTGTTAACGCAAACCAACATGAAAATCTTACGTAGCATCTCCAGTTGGTTTGTGACCTGACTCTCAAACTGATGCTTCACAAAGTTTTATTGAGAAAAAACTTTCCTCTGCATGTCCATTAACAGAGTGAAAAAACCTTAAGAGCTAAAAGAAAGGAGCAAAGAAAACATCAACATATTTGTTTACAAATCTTTTCAGCTCATAAAATGTATGTGTTCGCCACATTCTTGAAAAATGATTTTTAAACCTTTATAACATAACGAATTATGATCACTAACGTTTATGAATTTCTACTCTAACAGCGACAGAATAGAGTGCTTAAATGTATTTAATTTCACAAAGATGACACAAAAGAATGTACATTTAAAGACAAATAAAGTCACAATCTCCAGTAGCTATCAGTATATCTAAAGTGGCTGTTATAGCAGTCATGCTAATCCAAACATCCCAACATAAAACCTAAACAACTACAAAAAAGTTGCTCCAAATTTATTTGCATGAAAACTATAACATAATAAACATTCTGCCTCCAACAACCTGGTGCTTTTTGAACATAAAACAACATTTCTAAACACTCATTTGTGTTACTCCTTTTTTGTTGTATAATATGTCCAGTTTTTAGTCCTTCAAAATAAAAGCATCTACCATACAATGTAACTTTAAGAAAACTAACAACAGTTCAAAAGACACCTTTGATATAAAAGCAGCAACTATAATGAAAATATTTGGGTTCTTTACACTTGAAAAGCTCTATGTGGGGTTTGAAACAAGTGCAAACATGAAAAGACCCAGAATGGTTCCCTGAGGAACACCTTGTTTTAAAATCGTGGGTTATTTCAGGTATTTTTTGAAGAAAAAAAAAAGAGATAGCAGCTGTATTCTTCTTCTTTGAACCTTTATTCATTGGTAGCTGTTAAATAATTGGCAGGCTAACCCGATCTTTGATTCACAAAGTCCAACATGTGAGCGTCTGGTGAAACGAGGGCAGTAAACCATGTTCCTATCACAGCAGACGGGGATAACAGGACGCTCTTTCCTCTCTCTGTCTTCAGGGTCTGACCCATCTCCACCAGCATAAGGTCATCCACAGAGATATCAAAGGGCAGAACGTGCTGCTGACGGAGAACGCAGAGGTGAAACTGGGTGAGACTGCTCACACACACACACATAGACACACACATCCTGTAGAAAAAAGTGCTGTTTGGCGTTCATTGATGGCGTATTTCTGCAGACAAACAATATTAATGTGTTTGTGTTGATGGTGTGTGTTTACAGTGGACTTCGGTGTGAGCGCTCAGCTGGATCGTACAGTCGGTCGCAGGAACACGTTCATCGGGACGCCATACTGGATGGCGCCCGAGGTCATCGCTTGTGACGAGAACCCAGACGCCACATATGACTTTAAGGTACAGATGAGTGTCTTTATGAGCATGTCCCCTCCATAAACCAACTCTGTACATTTTTTAAAATTCAAACATGATTTAATCAAACCATGAACATCACTCTTTTTTATCATTAGTGCATCAATCAGAGTCAAAACACATGTAATTCCTAATATTGGGCAATTATTCTTATATTAGATTCAATCACAGTTTGTTCTGCTGTAAAATTCTAATCGCAGACGGTGCAACATTTCTTTAACCTCAAATGTCTCAGAAAACAAGATACAGCTTTTTTGCAGTAGATTTTTGTGCACTACGACAGTTTTACTCAACCCTGCTCAACCAATTGGCAAATTGTTGTTTGTGAGGGAAAACAATGTAGCAGTGGAAAGTGGCAAACACAGCAAGACGTAGCAATGAAAATAAGTCTTAGGTCGGAAAAATTGCCAAAATGCAGCTAAAATAAGTGAAGAGGGGCTAAAATCGGGAAGATATTTTGAAAATGGCTAGATGAAAGCAACACTTTTGTTTGAAATATCCTCTTTAATGCATCTTATATAATATTCTAATTTTCTGAACACTGAATTTTATGTTTTCATTATCTCCAAGCCTTAAAAAAAAACTCTAAACACATCTATTTAAAGCTGCATTTTACATCTAATCCCACTCCTGTTTTTTTCTTTGTGACTTTGCTTGTTGTTTTAATTATTTTGATGTATATTTCTGCTTTTATTATTATATACGTCTTGGTAGAAGTATGTGACGGACCTTGAGCCTCATTTTTTTTTTAGTTTATTTTTTTGTTGCACTTCCACAATCAAGTTGTTGAGATGAAACATTGAAGGCACACAAATGTGTCTTTGTTTTGCACTTTGTTGTTTTAGTTTTTTCATGCAAAATAAATGTTTTGCATGGTAGCATTTAATGACAAGTAAAAATTAATGTGAGAATTATTAGTTATCGCACTCTCAGTTCTTTGTTTCACTCTATATTTCTCTTGGTTGAAGTAACACTGCTTAATGTTTTGTGGCACTTACAGAAATGAAACTATTAAATGCCCTGGATGTTTATGAGAAATGAATTTCTTTCTTAATTGGCATTTTATGTGACTTATTCCTAATATTTGTGGTATTTGTATGAGATTATATATGATAACCACTAAGTGACACTTAAAAAAGTAAAAAAAAAAAAAAAAGATTGCAATAAGAAATGCAAATAAAATGTTTTTATTCCTGTTTCCTTGGTGAGCTAGTTAAGGGGTTAATATTCTAATTTTTGAGATGTACCTGTATATGAAAACAAACTTTCTTTAGTGGATTTTTTTTGTATTTATAAGACAAATCCCATTTTTTCCCCTCATATATGTGTGTTTTTTGTTCAAAACAATAATTTTTAAATAGCTACAACCTCCTTCAATATAGCAATTGATATCAACCACACATAAGATGGGAACCTTAAAGTAATTGCACAATAAATCGCAATTACAATGTAGGAAAAAATAATCGCAATTGGATTATTTTTGCAAATTGTTCAGCCGGAGTCTGTGATGCTCTAACACACAGACTCAGATTTTCTCACAGAGACGACAGAGTCTGCAGTGAGTCTCCGTGTGAAGGATGTGCTGTAATGGGGACAGGACGGCTCCCTGCGGTGAGCCTGCGGAGGATGGATGCTCTGATATGACACCATTACCTCCATCCTCAGGAGCTTAAAGAAAGAAACCGTCGCTTCGTCTGGAAATGTTTACGTCAACTCCACTGGAGCGAAATCTGTAGATTAATTTAAGTTTCCTGCAGAGGAAACGTAGAAACTGGCCTCCGAGCTCAGAGATGAAACACTCTTTGTTATCAGGAGATATTTCTGCTCGCTTCCAGGAATCGGCTTCAGACCAGAGATTTGTAATTTCAGAGTCTGTGTTTTCTTCTCTGAACAGGAACACGGATCAGTAGACTGGGAACTTAAAGTGTGAAGTCTGTGACACGTTTTCGGGATGTGAAACTTTTCTCTTTTCTCTCTTCTCCTGCACAGAGTGATCTGTGGTCGCTCGGTATCACAGCCATCGAGATGGCAGAGGGAGCACCACGTAAGTGTGAAACCTCAGACTTATGAAATTTTTAGGCCCGGATGCAGAGAACAGTTTGTCTGGAAGTTCAAGTCTAAATCTGGCTCTACTTCTCTTTCTTCTCTTTCTTCTTCTTCTTCTTCTTACTTTTTGTACACTTGTGTTTCCTCCTTTCCTTCGACACCTCATTTCTCATTCTTTTTTGCCCTCTCGTCTCCTTTCCTTTTTCCTTTCCTATCCTCCTTTCTTCTTAATGCCTCACTCTTTTCCGTCATTTCCTTTTCTCCCTCTGTCCTTATCTTCCCTCTCTGTGTTGGCACCTTGGCCTTTCTTTCATTCCTTTATTTCTTTCTTGTCTTTCTTTATTTTGCCTCTGTTCCTTTTCCTTTACTTTGTTCCTTCCCTAACTTCCTTTCCTTTCATTCCTTAACCTCTTCCACTTTACTTCCTTTGCTTTCTTTTTATTTCCTCCCCTCACTTCCTTCATTTCCCTCCCTTACTTCCTGACTTTCCTTTCCTTCCCTTACTTGCTCTCCCTTCCTTCCTTTACTCCCCCTCCTCACTTCCTTTCCTTGACTTCTCTCCCTCCTTTCCTTTTCCTCCCTTTCCTCGCTCACTTCCTTTTCTTTTCTCTTCTTTTATTTACTATTTATTAATTTCCTTCCCTCACTTTCTTTTCCTCCCTCACTTCATTTCATTTCCCTTTCTCACTTCACTTCCTTCTCTTAATTCCCCTCCTTCACTTTCTTTTTTCCATTTCCTCCCTCACATTCTTCTCTCACTTTTTTCTCTCCCTCACTTCCTTCACTTCCCTTTTCCTCCTTTTTTCCTTTCCTTTCCTTACCTCACTTCCCTTTCTTTACTTCCCTCTCTCCCTTTCTTTTTCCTACTTTTTCTCATATACCTCTTTCCCTGTCCTCTCCTATTTCCTTTATTTTCAATCCCTCACTTCCTTTCCTTACCTTTCCATACCTTTCCTTCCCTCACTTCACTTCCTTTCTTTTCTCCCTAACTTCCTTCCCTTTCCTTTTCCTCCTTTTTTTCCTTTTCTTCCCTTTTCTTTCCTGTCTTATCATTTCATTTCCTTACCTCACTTCCTTTTCTTTACTTCTTTTACCTTCCTTTTCCCTCTCTTTTCCCCATTCCTTTCCGTCACTCACTTCCTCTCACTGTACTTCTTTTACTTCCCTTCCATCACGTTATCTCCTTTTCTTTCTTTCCTTTTTTCCTTCCCTTTTGCCACTGTCATTTCATTTCCTTTCCTATCCTTTCCTTTCCTTTCCTTTTTTTTCTTTCCTTTCCTTTCCTTCTCACTTCCTCTTCTTCCTTTCCTTTCCTTTCCTTTCCTTTTTTCTTTTCCTTGTTCCTTCCTCTTTGACCCCTGAATTTTCTCCCATCTTGTCCTGTTTTCTCACCTTTTCTATCCTTCCTTTTCTTTTCTAATTTCTCCTCCTGTTTTTCTTTATCATTCTCTCCTTAATGCCCTTTCCTTCCTTTCCTTTTTTCTCTCCTCCTCAGCTCTGTGCGACATGCATCCCATGAGAGCGCTCTTCCTCATCCCCAGAAATCCTGCCCCCAGACTCAAGTCAAAGAAATGGTGAGTCACAAAAACACACACACACACACACACGCTCTGCACCTGTTTTGTGGTTATTATCCTCCGTCAGCATCACACTGTTCCTCCTCCGGCTCTGACGGAGACACATTCAGCAGAGTTCAGACAATCTCACACTCTGTTGGTGAAAAAGTGTCTGAGGGATTAATGCTAATCTGCTTTAACGTAGATAAACTTGTTTGAAGCATTTTTACCCTTTAACGTCCTTTTTTTAGGTGACATATCAGTAAAAACTCACTTTCTCAGGATTTCTCCTCATATGTTTGGGTGTCTGGAGTCTTCACTTCCCCTCGTAATGTGACATAAGCAAACCCATTACTTTGCATTTAAAACATCTAATATACAGTTGAGCTCATAAGTTTACATACCACAGCAGAATTTATGATTCCTCTGCCATTTTTCAGAGAATATGACTGATAACACCACAACTTTTCTTTCACTCATGGTTCGTGGTTGGGTGAAGCCATTTATTAACAAATAACTGTTTACTCTCTTTAAAAGTGGGTTTGAATGTCTGCTAAAGGTAACCACCCTCACCTGTGATCTATTTACTTGTTATCAGTGTGTGTGAATAAAAGCTCAGTGAGTTTCTGAGCTCCTGACAGACACTTGCATCTTCACCCAGTGCTGCACTGTCATGTCTAGATTCTGAGTCAAAGGGAAAGCAAAAAATTCTCAAAGGATCTGCAGGAAAAAGGTAATTCAACGATATAAAACAGGAGAGAGATATAAAAAGATATCCAAGGAATTCAAGATGCACAATAAGCAGTGTTCAAACTCTAATGAAGAAGTAAACGAAAGATTCTGTTGAAACCAAACCACGGTCAGGCACACCAACAAAAATTTCAGCTACAACTGCCAGGAAAGTTGTTCTGGATGCAAAGAAAAACCCACAAATACCTTTAGCAGAAATACAGGACTCTCTGAAAATATGTGGTCTGGCTGTTTCCAAGATGCACAATCAGGAGGCACTTGAGGAAATATGGGCTGCATGGTCAAGTCACCAGAAGAAAGCCATTTCTGCGCAAATGCCACAAAGTATCTCGCTTACAATACGCCAAACATCACAAAGACAAGCCTCAAAACTTCTGGAAAAAGTTATTTAGATGAGACCTAAACTGAACTTTTTGGCCAATAAACATTGTTACATTTGGAGAGGAGTCAACAAGGCCGATGATGAAAGGTCCACCATTCCTACTGTGAAACACGGAGGTGGATCACTGATGTTTTGGGGATGTGTGAGCTACAAAGGCTCAGGAAACTTGGTCCAAACTGATGAATTAAGGATGAATGCAGCATGTTATCAGAAAATACTGGAGGAAAATTGGCCAAGAAATCGTAAATTCTGCCAGGATATGTTAACTTATAAGCATAACTGTAAATGTGTTTGTGTGTTTGTTTGTGTGTTTGTTTGTGTGTGTTAGGTCGAAGAAGTTCCAGTCGTTCATCGAGAGCTGCTTGGTGAAGAGTCACAGTCAGAGGCCGAGCACCGAGCAGCTCCTCAAACACCCGTTCATCAGAGACCTCCCCAACGAGCGGCAGGTCCGCATCCAGCTGAAGGACCACATCGACCGCACCAAGAAGAGGAGGGGGGAGAGGGGTGAGGCTGCTCTCACACTCACTCACACCTATGCACACCTGCACTTAGACTCAGCTGATTCAGAAAGTGTGAGTACTAACATGACCTGTTTGTTTCAGATGAGACAGAATACGAGTACAGCGGCAGTGAGGAGGAGGATGAGGAGAGGGACATCGGGGAGCCCAGGTACGACTTAACTGCTGCTACTGAAGTCACTGCTGCTCCTGCTGCTTCGACAGTTATTGTCCAAATAGTTAGCTGCTTAATTGCACATTTTATTTAAGTAGGGTGACCATATTTTAGACCAGTGGTTCCCAAAGTAGGGGTCGGGACCAATGACTGTATATAGAATGGACAGCGGGCTTCCGCCTGTCACCGTTCTACGTTTATGAAGCCAAAAAACCCCGTTTCTCTAGCCGCCATTGTGCAGCCAGAGTCTGCGCAGTAGAGAATTTCCGGTGGAGCCAAGTAAAAAAGAGAAATAAAAAATATTTATTTCTTCTTCTTCAGAAGGTTTAGTCTTCTTTTGGCTCTTTCCTGAAGTTTCTTATATCCCCGATAAAAACTACTCACAAACGGCAGCTGTCAACTATCGTAAAACGAAACTTATAACACGGTTTTTAACGTCCAATAACTAATGAGAAACTAACTTCTCAGAAAAAAAAACACCTGAACACCATGCAGCCAGATGACATCGTCATACCACCTTAGTGTAAGGATGAGAGAAACGTTTCTTCGAGGTATTGTAATTTTCTTACGTTTTCCCGGCTCATATCTGGAATACATGGGGAGGCGGAGCTTATGACCTATACTGCAGCCAGACACCAGGGGGCGGGGCATCTGCTGGAAGCTTCAGTTTGAGCCGAACGTCATTACGTCCACTCATTATACAGTCTATGGTCAGGACCCTTTAGGGGGTCGCGAGACATTGATAGGGGGTCGAGGAATGTGTCCCAATATCAAAAACTATGAACAATTCCACATTTTATCTGTCACCATAAGAATAAAAGCAAAAAAGGAGTTAAAGATAATATGAAATTATGCAAACAGAATTTTTTTATCTGTTTTTCACATTTCTTTGTTGAGGTTTGATGCAGTGAGCACAGCAAATAGCACATTAGTCGGTTAAGTTTCTACTGATGAGTTAAATTAAGTATCCTGGGGGGTTTTCATTGTTTTTTTTTGTCTGTTTTTGGATTGGTCCATTAGTGTTGTACCACAGCAGGGGGTCGCCAGTCTGCAACACTGCCATTTTGGGGGTCCCAGGCGGAAAAGTTTGGGAACCCTTGTTTTAGACCCAAAAAGAAGACCCCTACTGGGCTTCTAGAGGATACTGCAAAAAAAAAAAAACATACTCAAAGGCAGCAAAGTAGCTTCATAACCCATACATTAATTTCAACATTTCTTTTCTGTCTGAAGTAAGAAATGTTCTATAATGTAAACAGAGATAGTGTGTAGAAGCCCATGACCGCCTGTTAAAAATATGAACATTTTGGGATAGATGAAAAAAAAGTCAAATTAATAAAAAACTTTCTCAGGATCATGGCTTTTTTATCCCTAAAATTCAGCTTTTTATCTCAAAATTTTGACTTCTAATCTCAGAAATTTGACTTATTATCTCAATTTATCAATTTTTTTTACTTTCATTTCAAAATTCTAACTTTGTATCTCAAAAATTTGACTCAGTATGGGTGAAAAAATCTCACCTAACCAATGTTTTCTTTTTGTTGTTGTTGTTGTTTTTTTTACTTTTCTAACTTCTGGAAGTGGGCTTCCATAATAATCCATTATCACATGTGTAAACAAACAAACAAAAATATATATATATATATATTTATATAATTGTGCAAAAGTATAAATAATGCCTCAAATCTTAGGTGTAATTTTGCTGTTAATTGTCCAGTTAAAGGCACAAAAAGCCATAAAAGTAGCTTTAAATCGAAAATTAAGAACAAGCACACTTCCCCTCTTTGTCATGTCACTTCTACTGGCTTTGAATTAACTCAAACTTTTTTTCAAGCTACAGAAGAAAAAGATTGTTTGTTGCTTTTAAAGAAACTCAACTTCACTTTTGGTGTTTTTATTGTTTGGCTCTGAACCTCATGATAAAAGCTTTATTCCAGAAGAAAACAGGTATTAAAGTGTTTGGACATTCATCCACTTCTCCTAGAATATGAAGCGTATAAAATGGTGTCGTCATCATAGAAATGAACTTTGCATCCGTGACTTCTTTTGGATTATAGATGTAAATAACAGATCAGATGGGACCCAGTATGGACCCCTGAGGGACGCCTTTTTGCATCTTTGTAGAGGTCGAAGATAAAATCTTGTTACGTGATGTTTTTCATCCTCTTCAGCTCCATCATCAACATCCCCGGCGAGTCCACACTGAGGCGGGACTTCCTGCGGCTCCAGCTGGCCAACAAGGAGCGGTCGGAGCTGATCCGGCGCCAGCAGCTGGAGCAGCAGCAGAACGAGGAGCACAAGCGCCAACTACTGGCTGAGAGACAGAAACGCATCGAGGAGCAGAAGGAGCAGAGGAGACGGCTGGAGGAGGTAGAGTGAAATAAAAACAGATTTCTCTAAAACTTTTCGACATTTAAGACCCAGTTACATACGAAAAATAAAAGCTGAGGTTTAAAAAAAGAGGAATGCTCCTTTAAATATTTCTGAATGTGAAAGACGCTGGAGAAGAGCTCATTACAGACGATGTGTGAGGATAAATGAGAGATTCTGTTTTTTCCTGAGGCTGTTTCCACCTTTTTAAAAACACCTCAGCTTTGATTATTAAACGCACAAAAAGCCTCCCCTCACCTCTGATGATAGCACCTCCGCTTGTTCAAATGTCAGGGAAACACACACACACACACTCACACACACTGAGCTGAAGTCTGTGTTACATCCTCTCCGCCCGCAGCAACAGCGAAGGGAGCGAGAGATCAGGAAGCAGCAGGAGCGAGAGCAGAGGAGGAGGTACGAGGAGATGGAACAGATCCGCAGAGAAGAGGAGAGGAGGCACGCGGAGAGGGAGCAGGTAGGAAAACACTGGGGGACTGCACAGGTGTTACATCACAGGTGTCAAACAGGAACTCAAAGCCCTGCTGGTTTTTTTTTTTTTTTTTGAAGCTCAAACACATTTCTCATCTTCTAATCTCCCAAAACAAATCATGAAGCCACAGTCGCAAGTTCACGCAGAGAAGAAAAAGAAACAGAATAATTACTGGAGAAAGAATCTGAGAAATATCACCACAAGCTGCTCATCGTTGGGCCAACCCCAGTTTTGTTGAAGACCCTCTTTGAATGCTATGATTATTACCGTAATGTCTGGACTATAAGCTGCTACTTTTTCACACACTTTGAACCCTGCGGCTTAAACATGCAGCTAATTTATGGATTTTTATGGGCTGACGATGCTGAAACATTTACGCCCCATTGAAGAATTTCACTGAAACCCAGTGAAAGAAAATCTGCGTTTACATGGAAACACTGATGGACTGGAAATGAGTCTCTTCACATGAGTCTCCAAACTCCAGAGAGGTTGCCAGATTTGTTGCTTGTGAGTTTTTTGAGAAACAGAAAATCACAAGCAGAGTTTGAAAAGTCACTTAATATGAAGTCTCTAGGTTGGCAGCTCTGCCCTGCATCCCAAACCACCTGTGATGTTACAGCCATTCACATTATCAGATCTTAATCATGTGTTTAACCCAGAATATCAATATATCGATATCAACGTTAATATCAGTTTTGATCAATACTTGTATAAGATTGATGCTTAAAATGATCAGTTTATCACTGATTTCCTAGATATTGTTGTTTCTGTTAGTTAGGTAATCTACCAGTATGTTGACATCCATGAACATTCAAATTAACTTTTTTACCACAAAACAGGAAACAAATTAAAGCACATTATTATTATCTGGTTGAAAAAGTAGTTATTTACTTCTATCATGAACAGAAACATAAGTTTTAGTGGCTCTCGATTAATTCGACAAGCTGCTTTTCTGTGTAAAAAGGATCATTATTGGTATTTATATCAGCGATGCTGGTCCTATGTTTGCTTGATAGCTGATCAATACTCAATTTTGCTGTATCACACACCACAACTAGCGGTCTGTTCAAACTCGAGTCTATCAATATAATCTGTTTCATTAGGTTACGTTTGCTCTGCTTGCTGAGGTTGGGGTTGGTAGATGAGCACTGGTAGGATTCATTAACGTTAAATATCATGGACACATTTACTGAGTTTGCTTGTTGTAGCCTTTCAAATGACGGTTAAAAGCATTAATTCCTGGGAAATGCTGAAGAAAGATCTTCTCTTTTTATTCATATGCTTCAAAACAAACACGTTTAATAAGAGTCGCGTCTTCACGACTGTGGGTGATAGTGCTCATGGGAAATGGAGTCCTTATCCTGGAAGAACACACAGTTTCTCTTCTTTAAGGTAATCCACTTCAGGCCGTGCAGGAGGGCAGTGTTTGAAATAGTGAGCTGCATCATGGGAAATGTGAAACCAAATTAGAGACAGGGCCGTGCTGTGTCCTGAAGTAGCCTTAAGAAATCTCTTTACAAGGTCGATGTGAAAACACCTGATCTCCCGTTTCCTGACTCATTCCTAAGAAATCATTCAGACGTTTGTTAGATGGATAAATTTAGAAAGATTCACATAAGTTGAGACACGCCAGGTCTGATATTTCCAAGCTTTCCTCCTGACTAATGGTGAACTTTTCCCTCAGCTCAGCGCTCCCTGAGCTCTGTGAGGTTTCACGCTGATCTTGAACATCCTCCTTTCATTAATAAGCATGTCTTCTTGTTCTGCTAATTACGGCCCCCTGCTGCTCCTCTCTTTTTATCTCTTGTCTATTTCTGACTAAATCCCTCTCTCACACCTCTTCACTAAATCCACTTTTCTCTGTCCTCATCTTTTCCTTTCTGCCCTGTTTCCTGCTCTGCTGATGTCACTGGTTGCCTGGGGCTTCTGATTGGCTTCTCGCCTGCCTGGGCGCTCTCTGATTGGCCGCTTCCTCCTGCCGACCCTGGGGCTCGTTGGTTAGGAGTATATCCGTAGACAGCTGGAGGAGGAGCAGAGGCAGCTGGAGATCCTGCAGCAGCAGCTCCTGCAGGAGCAGGCTTTACTGCTGGTAACAACACACACAAATACACAGTTTTTAACAAAACAGGGCGACTTCTCTGAGTCACAAAAGTGCTGAAAGTTTGAAAGACACAGGAACCAGGACTTTGAGTCGATTCGCAGAACGACAGAATCAGACGTCAGACAAACAGATCGATGAGCTCAGGCAGTAGCAGGCGTGTCCGTCAATAACTGTCACTTCTTCTCCTGTAATCTCAGCTTCATCGCTCATGATGATGTTATCAGACGACAGTGAAAATGTTCCCCCCAAACACTCAAGTGCCCAACAACACACACACACACACACATGTGGACAGCTGCAGATTTTCACACACATCTGAGGTAAATACCAGACCTCTGACCTGACAGGACGGACGTGTTTAGACCTGATTCAGCCTCAGGTTTGCTCTTCGTTGCTGTCAGAGGTCCAGCAACTTTACAGACTTTCACGCACTTGCTGCTTGAACATCAAAACATCGAGAATCTTGTGTTTAACCGTCTGAATCTGAGGCAGTTTCCGGTTGTTTCTTGCTTCTGTTGCATTTTTACTCTCTGTGGTCTCATTTTTCTTCACAAAGTGAAGTCCTGCTACTCTATAGGGTCAAGAAAACCACGGCCATGAACTGATGTAACTCAATTATATCCTCATGCGGTGCAACAAAGTTCAAAAGCTTTAAACAATTAGAAAACAATAAAAAGAGAAATTGATTTCCACTGGTTTTGTCCTTTAGAAGTTTTATCTAAAGAAACTAGTTAATAAGAAACATTTTCAGGTATCCTCAAGCTTAAGAAATATAGGGAAAATATTAATGGTGGCACTTTATTCAAAGAAACTACAAATTTGATGTTAATTAGACCAATTCATCTGCAATATGACGTCCTACATCTTAATAGGTTCAGGTCAACCACAGCTAAAGCCTGGTGCAACTCAACAATGTCTCCTAAGCAGTAAAACTATAAAATTGCAATATTTCTTGCATCACCATTACAAGCTATTTACTCTTTTCAACTATTAACAGTTACTCCTGGAGCAACTCATAACTTTAATTGATTTTAAGACCCGAGTACAGGCACATATAACTGCTGTGTGTACATGTTTTAATGATTAAGGGGTGGATGCACAAAGTGATTCTTTTAATTTGGCATTGCCTGTTTGACTGACTATGAAATATCATGTACTGCTAAAATAAAATATTTGCACAAATCATCTCCAAAACAGGAAGCTGCTCTTTTTCCCTCAGCTCTCCTCAACGTAAAATGCAGGTTAAAGTGAAATTCTGACTTAAATGAGAGAATTCCTGCAGTTTCATTTCCAGAATCGCTGTTCATTGGTTTCGTCTTTGTAAAACTTACTGAGTGATAAATAGGAACATTTTTCATGCATTCTTCCGGACTTTTCCTCTCTTCTCGGTGCAGGAGTACAAGAGGAAGCAGATCGAGGAGCAGCGTCAGGCCGAGCGGCTGCAGAGGCAGCTGCAGCAGGAGCGAGCGTACCTGGTTTCCCTGCAGCAGCAGCAGCAGCAGGACGCCACGAGGCCGCCGCAGGACAAGAAGCAGCTTTACCACTACAAGGACCAGGCGCCGGGAACCAACGACAAACCTGCGTGGGCTAAAGAGGTAACGACATGAGACAGAGACGATCACAGACCAGAGACTCAGGGAGAATGGGTGGTGACTGGTGCACAGTTCATCTCAGTTCTTACTCCACCTCCATACACATAAATATGGTTCATTTAAATGTGACAGCAGCAAACAACACTGGGATGTTTTTTTTAAACCAGCATTCAACTCTTTGCATCTGAATAAGAAAATGACTTTTTGGCTCGTTTGCTCATATTTTACACATGCAAAATGATTGAGACCAGCCAGGGAAGAACACAAAACACAACTTTTAATATAAAATCAAATAAAAATCTCAGCAAATCTGGCAAAACACAGGTTAAAAGTTATAACACAACATCACAACAGAGTTAATGTCTCAGCAATGGACGCTTTAGGAGCCAACTCACTGACCGACAAAACATTTTTCAAGTATTCATCTCTTATTTAGGCATATTTCTGTAATAAAAGTAATAGTAATAATAACAATAATGATAATCACGGTTTGTTCGTATTCTTTGTCTCAAAGCATCTTTTAAAGTTATCAGGTTTCTTACTCTAAGCAAACAGGACGGTACCACAAAATAAACATTTCAATTTCATCACATTGCTTCTAATGGCTTCAAGGTTTCTTTATAGAAATTTTGAGATAAAAAGCCATAATCATGAGATAAAAAAGTAAAAATAATGAGTCAAAAAGCTAGTTTTATTAGATGATAAAAGTAAGAATAATTAAATGAGTCAAAATTTTGAGACAAAAAGTACAAAGAATGAGAAAAAAGTTTAAAGTTTAAGATAAAAGTCAAAACTACGAGATAAAAAGCAAAAAGTATCAGAGAAAAGTTTAAATTTTAAGATAAAAAGTCAAATTTATGAGATAAAAAGTCAAAACCATGAGATAAAATAGTAGAAATTATGAAATAAAAAGTGAAACCTTGAAATAAAATGTTGAATGTAAAATTATGAGATGAAAATAAGATATTTTGAAATAAAAAGTCAAAATATGAGATTAAGTCAAAATACTGAAAAAATAAAGTAAAAAATTCTTTGATCAAAAATTATAAGTTGACTTTTTTATCTCATAAATTGTAATTTTGATCTTAGGGGTAACTGTGGCCGTCAATCAAGATGTGCCAGCTTGGATAGTTTTATACGCTGCATTTTATTTTAACTAAATTTATATTCTGGAAAATTAAAGTAAAACAGTAATTCAGTTGTTTAAAATTGTGCATGGTATTTTTAATTTTGCAAAGAATAAGTTAGTTAGATAAAAAGATTATCAGCCATTTTCTAAATCAATAAATAGGATTTTGGATTCCAGTGTTGAAAAATAACTGTTTTAAATTGTTAATGCATTAATTTTCTTTACAAAAACATCAAAGACCTTAAATGTGGTTTAAACCTTCTTCGTGGTTTATTTGTTGCTCTGATTGGCTCATATTTAATGTAACAAGGCGAACCTTTGTTCAATCACTGTCTGAGTTTCTTCTTTTGTGGTTCATTTCCCACACAGCGAAGTTAATCCAAGGTTAACGTTTGAAAACTGAGACTTTTGTTGTGCGTAGACTCTGACTTCTCTCTCCAAAGGTACAAAGTCAGGATCTTCAGGTGAGCGCGCTGACACTCAGGTGAACCTCAGCAAACACAGACTTTAAAGAAGCAGCAAACACCCACAGAGCAGCTGCTGGTTCACAAACACTCACAACATCAGTTCACTCAGACGCAGACGTGTTTTATCATCCTGCAGGTTTACACTCTGTTTGTTTGTTTGTTTGTTTGTCTTTGTGGCGTTTTCTCTCCTCCAGGTGTCATCTGTAGTTTACCTGCAGACGAGTTTCTGCCCTCTCTCTCTTTCTTTAAGGTGCAGCGACAGGACGAGTGCAGAGATGTTGTTTTTGCATGTTTTTAGGAGGAAGCGTCCTCCGTCTTTGTTGCATGTTTGTCCTCACGTGTCATAACACTCGCTCTCCAGGTGATGCGTCGAGCTCAGAGCAACTCTCCTCGCATCCCCCCAAAGAAATATCACTCCTTCAGGGAGCCTCGAAACGTCAACCTCGACAACCTCCTCCTGCTTCCTGGCTACAAACCTCGCCGCCCCCGCCCCCGCCCCCCTTCCTACCCCGCTCACGTCAGCCCCGGGAGGAATCACCACAGCGCTCCCATGATCCGGATCACGTGCGTGCCTGACCCCGCCGTCCGCCCCTCTCACCCGGTGAAGCCTCACAGGCGTCACAGCAGGAGTCCAGGCAGGAGCCCCTCCAGAGGGCGGAGCCCCGGGCGCCGGGTCAGTCGGGGGATGAACAGACTCCTCCTCCTCCTCCTCCTCCTCTTTCTCTTCCAGGCTGCGCACTAACCCTGCTCTTTAAAGCTTCCCTCTAATGGCTCCTTTGGTTTTTCTCCCTCTAACCAGCGGACTCACAGTCTAACTCGGCGCCGGCAGCAGAATAATAATGTGGACTCTTCTTCTCTCATTTCTCACTCCTTCATCTCACGTCTCCTCACAGGACTCTTTGATTCATTTCCTCTTTGATTGCTTCTGTCGGTGCTTCCAACCAACTTCCTTCCAACACTGACACTAACTCCCACCTCTTGCATAATCGCTCTGGATCGTATCAGACTTTTATTATTTAACGATGAACAGGAGAACAAATCTGCAGCGTTTACTGAAGATCTCACACAAGACCTGCATGTGATTAAAAGGCTAACTCTCAGAATTAATGTCCAAAATACACTGCCTGAGCAACAAAAGAAAGTCACCACCTGGATTTAACTAAGCAAACAGGTACAAGCCTCCTATTGGATAATTACTGCATTTTGATTATCTGTCAGCTGGAAACAAGTTATTTAAGGTGATGCACGAGTAACTTCCCATTTCTTTAACAACCATAGAGACAGACACATCCTGTGTTTGCGGAAAAGATGTTTGTTTGTTTTAGGGCTGGGCAATTAATCACAATTCAGATGTTTTCTGTTCTACACCAGAGTTACTCAACCCTGCTCAATCAAAGATACAAACTGTTAAAAACTACCTTCACAAAAGAAACAATCTAAGAGGTAAAAAGAGGCAAAAACAGCAAAGAGTAGCAGTAAAACTTAGTTTGAGGTAGTAAAAATGCCAAAAACGAAACAAAAATGTGCATTTGAATTGGGATAAAACCTGGAAATACTCAAAAAGTAGCACAAAATGGTCAAAAAGTAGCAAAAAAGAGTGAAAAGTGACTAAAATGCAAGAAAAGTTTTGGATTCAGAAAGTAGTAAAAGTGGTAAAAATGGCCAAAGTCAACAAAAATGGTGAAAAAGGTGGGATTAAACTTAGGAAATGGACAGTTTGTTGCAAAAAATGGTCCAAAAGTGGCCAAAAACGAGTGAAAAGTGAATGAAATGGCCAAAACAGCAACAAAATTGTCAAGAAAATTTGGAGTAAACCTGAAAATAGTGAGAAGGTATCAAAGAAATGGTCCAAAAGTGGCAAAAAAAGAGACTCGAAATAATTCAGTAAGTAGTAAAAGTCCTGGTCTTAGTGGTAAAAATGGCCAAAGTCAACAAAAATAGCAAGACAGATGGGATTAAACATGGGAAATAGTCAGTTAGTTGCAAAAAAATTTAAAACAAAAACTAAAATTGTCAAGAAAATTGGGAGTAAATATGGAAAATAGTGAGAAAGTATCAAAGAAATGGTCCAAAAGTGGCAAAAAAGAAGTATAAAGTGACTAAAATGGACAAAAATCAGTCATAAGTTGTAATGATGGTGAGTTGTTGTGCTGTAATTAATATAAAATGTGTAAACAATGGTTTGGTTTAAAAACGAATAAGATGGGAACCTAGAATTAATCGCACAAAAAATTCACAATTGCAATATAGGAAATAATAATTACAATTAGATTATTTGGTGACCAATTTTTTGTCAGACAGTGTATTTTATACCTGGATGTTTGGCTCTGTTGCTCCCTCCCCTTCCACATGCACACATGGAATGACAAAGTCTGTGGTGGGGGGGAGCATCAGCAAAGACTCCTGGGTAAAGAACAGAGCGAGCGTTTCTTCTACACTTTGACATTCACCCTCAGATCATCCTGATGTTTAACTTTCACTCTGAGTTTCACAGGTCACTGACTCGGTGTTGCAGCTTTTCCTCTTTAATATTTCTCTGCAGTCGCTCTCAATCTGCTGGTGTCATGAAAGTGGTGGTACAGGTTTGTTCTGCAGGATCATCCCGATAAATTAACTCTTATATTATAAAATGCAAAAATAAATGGCATTTTTTGCATGCATGCGCCTAAAGGTTCAACATTTATATATTTTTTATTAAAAACAAAACATTTTGATGTAGTTTGGGCCAAATTCTATTAGAAAACCACCAATTTGATGATGTGGGAACAAATCTTGGGTTTTAATTTGACTATATCTTCTTTTTATAATGAGTCAGTTTATCAATCTGATGTTAATGAATGATTTTATTCTTCATTTGGTTAAAACTCTCACAGTTTGTTCCATGCAGGTTGAGAGCGGCTGTTTATTTGCATGTTTTTGTGAGCGAGGGTCAAATTACCAACTTCAACTAACATCAACTTCATTTTACAGCCTTTCTTTTTTAATAAACTCTGTTTTTCAGGTTTGGTATATAAGATTAATTCATCTTAACACACTTAACTGAATGATGTTTTCATTTTAACGTGCCTCTAGGATGCTCAGTGTTTCACCTTTAACCCTTTCATGACCTTAAAACTTAAGGTTTTTGTCAAATGGGAGCCAAAGTAACACCAGTGTGTTTTCTCTGAGAGAAGAGACTCCACATTTTTCTTATCATAATAAATCAGGGCTAGAAGCATACACACACACACACACACACACACACACACACACACACACACACACACACACACTGTAAGAACCCCTCCCAGGTGTATATACTCACACACACACACACACATTGAGGGCAGATCTCCAGGTCTGCCCTCTGGTGGCAGCTTGTGCATTGATGTAGGGCATCAGCAGCTAAATCAGTCCGTCTCTCTGTGGACACACACACACACACACACACACACACACACACACACTCTGCACAGAAGGGTCTACCCTCACCTCAGCCTCTCAGGATTTTCCTCTTTAGAGACAGAAACATTTCCATCTCACACAGACGCAGCGTTCTTCTCTGATAAAGTGACGACTCTTATCTCTTAAGAGATAAATTTTGCAGCTTTGACGATAATTTCAGAACAAAAATGTGCACACCTTAACTACAGATCACACATACAAGTTTGCAAACCTTTCATGCAGCAGAAAAGACGACAAATATAACATGTTAAATCCCTGCAGACCAAAAACATTCAGACCTCCTGCAACAACATCGTAGCTTTTTTCTTAATCTGCACAAATCTTAAAATTTAAATCAATTCTATGCTTCAACTTTGCTGAAGCAAATTAGTGTAAGAGGAGCAATAGAGTCAGAGAAACAAAAAACTCAGCAGGATCTTTTCTTTACCCAACAGCAGAGACTTAAGTGTCAGAGCTGCTTTCAAAAATTAAAAAGTTTAAAACCAAGTTTTCTTAACCTTCATATTAACTTCAGATTCACTCTGCACCGTCTATCCCAACTGCTTATTAAGTACAAGGTGTAAAATTCTCTCCATGCTTTTTCTCTCTCCTTTTTAGTGAAGATGTTTCCAACATATTCACACATATTTAACATTTACTTTGGTGATATATGGTATGAGAGACCTTGTTTAAATGTTGAAATGTTGAGATAAAAGGTCAAAATTCCGACATTTCATCTCAAAATTTTGACTTTATATGTGCAAAAAAATTCAACGAAGCCATTTTTTTCTCATTTTGATTTTATTAATTGGTGGGAATGGAATCTGTATTTTTGTGTTTTTCTTATTCAAGATTGGAATGAAAAAGAAATTATCCCATTCAATTTACAATCCCGATCCCCGTGAAGTTGGGATGTTGTGTAAAATGTAAATAAAAAGAGAATACAATGATTTGCAAATCCTCTTCAACCTATATACCTATATATAACCCTTATTTAAGTTGAAGAGGTTTTGCAAATCACTGTATTCTCTTTTTAATTTAAATTTCACACAACATCCGAGCTTCATTTGAATTGGGGTTGTACATGAATTGAATTGATATCAAATTTGCTGTATGAACCAAAATAGCTCTTCGTTCTTATAAAGTTATTTATTCCTAGTTGCATTTATCTAACATGGAGCTCTTTTTTAGCACAGAGTACTTTGTTGCTTGTGTTTGTTTAACAACACATAACATGAGAAATCTAAAATTAATGTGCGATAAATTGCAACTGCAATATAGAGAAAAAAAAACGCAATTAGATTTTCTGAAGAAATAAACGATCAAGGTAACAGGCATTAAGGCTTTATTCTTATTTCTTTGCACAAGACACAAAAGTTGGAGAATTAAATCAAAAAGTCTTTGTCAGGTGAAAGTAAAGCTCTAAACTTCTGTAAATCTTTCATACACACTTTAATCAGACAGAGAGAAGAGCAGGAAACCTCACTGCATGCTGTGGTCTGACATATGTGTGTATGTGTGTGTGTGTGTGTGTGTGTGTGTGTGCGTGTGTGTGTGTGTCAGGTGGACGAGCATTACTTGATGAACAGACAGACTTCTCCTGCGTTGCAGCACAAAGTCTCCAACCGGATCTCGGACCCGTCCCTGCCGCCGCGCTCCGAGTCGTTCAGCAGCGGAGGAATCCAGCAGGCGAGGACGCCGCCCATGCACCGCTCCGTGGAGCCGCAGGTGTGTGAACCACCCGCTCAGGTCGTTATCGTTTGTATGACGGTTGGTTTCTCTGTGGGTGAGGTGATGTCATCATTGAATGGATGACATCACGGAGCAATCAGAGCTTATAAACGTCTCACCTCTTCATCACTCCTCCTGCATCCCTCATCATCATCACGATGTATGAACCCAAATCCTGCTCTTCCTCCTCAACCCTGCTTGTTTCCTGCCTGTGTGTGTGTGTGTGTGTGTGTGTGTGTGTGTGTGTGTGTGTGTGTGTGTGTGTGTGTGAGCGCAGATGGCCCACCTGGTGCAGGTGAAGAGTCACGGTCTGTCAGGCTCCCAGTCTCTGTACGACCCCCACGGCGTCTCCTCCTCCTCCTCGGCGTCGCCCTCCCCCTCCCGGCCTCCCATGCCCCGGCAGAACTCTGACCCCACCTCCGACACCCCTCCTCCCCCGCCCCTGTCCCGCCTGGCGCCCCCCCTCGACAAGCTGGACCGCAGCTCGTGGCTGCGGCAGGACGACGACATGCCCCCCAAGGTCTCTGCATGCCGTCACCTGTGTGTGTTCGTCCCAGTGTGTGTGTGTGCGTGTGTGTGTGTGTGAGGACTCCTTTAGCTTGAAGCTTCCTGTTCTTTGTTTTTCTCCTGTGTGTGAAGTTTTTGCCGTCATACTCTCAGAGTAAGTGTTACAACTTCTGCTTTTACCTCATTTCTTTACATCAAATTTCTTCTTATTTTGTTTTGATCTAAAAATCGATGTGAAATGGTTCAAACCATCGACAGTATTAGCTTTTATTCTAAAGAATTCCCTTATTGATTCTTTACATAACATGGTGAACATTTTCTATTATGCAAAGAGGCTGATTTCTGAAGGTTGAAAATATAAAGCTTAAAAACTAGCTTTGAAAAGTTCCTTTTTGTCCATATGATGTCAAAATTTTGAGATTGAAAATCAAATTGATGAGAAAAAAAGTCCAAATTTCTACTTTTAATCTTAAAATTTCAATGTATCCCGTATAAATTGTGACCTTTTTTTTCATAATTTTCCCTTTATAATCCCAATATACTGACTTTGATACAAAATTTCATGTAAAATTTCATAATAATAATAATAATAATGCATTTTATTTAAAAGCGCCTTTCTTGACACCAAAGGACACTTCACACTGAGAATAAAAACAGAAGTACACAGCACAAACAAATGAAAAACAACAACACAAAGTGACAAAGATTAAAAAAGGGAAATAGGAATGGTGATAATGAATTTTATCTGAAATTTTGAGTTTTAATGTCAAAATTTTAAATTTTATCTCAAAATTGAAACTTCCAATTTATTTATTTGACTTTTATCTACAAACTTTGACTTTTTTCCGCATAGTTTGGACATTATAAACTCAAAATTTTGACTTTTCACCTCCAAATTTCCACTTTTTCTTTCATAACTTTGACCTTTTATCTCAAAATTTCAACTTCTTATCCCACTTCAAGGGTTGGGCCATCAGAATAATGCCAATAGCTCGGTGCAGCACGATAATAAAAATATCAATACCCGTGTAGAACAAGCTGAGAAAACATAGACTTAAATTTACGGCCAAGAAGTAGGACATGTCCAGGTAAAAGAGGTAGTTTGATCACCTTATTATAAATTACAAGCTACTTTTTGGACACAGAAAATTCACAGGAGGAATTGATAAGGGAATCAATAAAGAATCGGATTGAATTTATAAAAGCGTTTGAATCAATAAAATCTCACGAATTCCCATCCTGAGTCTTCTGGGATGTGAAGTTTCAGCAGAGTCTGATCCACTGCGGCGTCCTTACAGCGAGTGATACTCTAGATAAATGGATAAATAGATAAATAGACCTTCATCGTCCTTTCACAAGGACATTTGCACAGTTTGCACCAAACATACATAATTTGACACCGACTTCCCTCGAGGCTGTTTTTGTGTGTCCTCCAATTTTCCTCCTCTCTCCTCAATCCTCCGTCCTGCGAGCAGCATTAAGAGCTTTGGAACGCCACTTAACACGGCGGGTCCGTAAGTACTTTCAGTTCATCGGAGGACGGGGGACAAAGGGGACGGCAGTTAAGAGCTTTATAATCCATACCAGGAGAGCGGAGCCAGCTAAGGGGAAAGCCGACAGAAAGTCCAGCTCTGACATCATCCCCATGAAAATAAAACTTAATGCAGCAACAGAATTTTGAATGTAATCAGGCAGGAATCACCAGTGATCCAGTGAGCGTGGCTAATGACCTCTGCCAGCCAGCAGGGGGAGCTCTTAACCTTTAAGTTTCACTTTTATGAAGTGGTTAAGTCATCCAAGTTTATTTTTTTTACGAGTCCTGGCCTGGAACAAGGTATTCGAGTCAAAGATGGAGGTTTTAACTCCGTGTTGGATCTCGTTTTTTTTTTATTTTTTATTTCAGGTCCCTCAGAGGACGACCTCCATCTCCCCCGCTCTGGTCAGGAAGCACTCTCCTGGAAACGGACCCGGTCTGGGCCCTCGAGCTGGAGCTCACCTTATACGAGCCAGGTACACACACACAGGCATAAAACAGCCTGACACAAAAAAGTAAATTTCTGCCTCTTTAACTTTATCTTTGATTAATCTTTGGCCCAGTTTAGTTTTCTCTCTCACCCTCACTGCTCTGATGTCGAGCTCTGCAAATCGCAGGTGTGATGGGGCGTTTCTTTTTTTTAGTCCGGCGGGGTTTCGACAGTTTCTCCCGCATGAATGAGACAGCGCTGTCTGTGTTTGTGTTGCCGTAGCAACCCCGACCTGCGGAGGACAGACGTTTCCATGGATACGCCCCTGAAGAGGACAAGCAGCGGCAGCTCCTCGAGCTCCAGCACCCCGAGCTCCCAGGGAGGCTCCAATGAACGAGGTGCACACACACACACACACACACACACACACACATTTGTGCTTCGTGTGTGTGACTCCTATTAGGTTCAGCAGCAGAAACAGACATTAACATTCCTGTACAACAATCTACAACTTCCTTTTCTGGTTAGTCACACTTAAGATGAAACAAACTCACCTCTCCAGAAACATCAGCAGAATAAAACCATCCTCATTTCTATGTTTATATTTTCTGTAGAGTGCGAGCATTTATCTGTTTGTGGTGAGTCTCAGTTTCACTGTAAACACTAAGTTACACAGAGGCGTCAAAGTGTTATACTTAAGAAGTACGAACTGATTTATTTTTCAAAGTTAATGTATCTTAAGTTGGGTGAAACAACATCATGATGCAGTTAAGTAAAATGTCAAGATTTGTCAGGTTTGTTTGTAGAATAAAAGTGGATTCATCACTTCAGATACGCTGCAGAAAGTCAGGAAATCTAAACTCTTTTTGTTTGTGACATAAATGTTCTCCATCTTATTTTGCACCTTTGTGGTTTCAGGGAATTCAGCCGTTAAGACCGAAGGCTCGACAGTTTCCTCCCACGAGACCAAAGATGACGGCAGAGAGGTGACACGACCCAGCAGACCTGCAGTGAGTACACACCTGCACACACACCTGCACACACACCAGTACATGATTAGGTAGCACTACACACTAGAGATACAATGAGAAATAACACGTTACTTTCTCTAAAAGCATTGAATTTCAGTTTATATTTGATGTACTTTCATATAACTTAGCATTTTTTATTGTTTTTCATAGTTTTTACTCCACAAATTCGTCTCGCAGCTACAGATGCAGCTCATCTGTGCAGATGTTGAAAACACTTGACTTTGTATTTGTTTGGTACTTTCAGAATTTTTTGCAGCTTTTACTCTAGAAGATCAAAATAGTGATGTTTCATTTCTACATTGTGCTGGTCAGTGGTGTGCACAGACGTTTTAAAGGACAAAAGTGAAAGGGAAAAGAGGGAACACTTTATTTGAAAGGGTATGCATAAGACTGACATGACATTGTCATAAACATGACACGACATCTGTCATTAACATGAAGGAGACTTCATGCATATGGGTCAATGACAAAAAGAGGGTCAAAAAACGTATTTTTAAAAAGTTCTTTGAAAATGGATAAAAAACATATTTCTGAGAGAAGAATTATGTTTTCTAACAGATTTCAGTAGTTGACCAACATTTCAAAGTTTTTAGGTTCATTATTTTTTAGTATTTTTAATTTGAGCACCCAAAAATGTCAGGTGGCGCAACCAAATATATGAAAATATATAGTTATATGTTCCTGTTATTTTTTCTGTGTGAAATTATTGGAAAGTATCTCTCAAGTGTCTGTAGTGACTCATACATTTTCATTTTGTGTGTTTCATTTCTTTTATTTGTGAATAAGATAAATAATTTGATGTTAAAATAACATTTCACATTATTACCCTGACATTTGACAAGGTGAAAATTACGGGACAAAAGTTTTTTAAATTTCTCAACAGCTTTAAAATTATTTTCATTTGCAAAGAATGTTTTATTTAAAAAGGTTCAAGCATAAAATAACGCCACTGTATTTTTAATTTCCATTTACAATAACTGACATTCAATTTTTAGAGTTTAATTACTGTGGATACTTGTCAGGACGGTTGCACCACCTGACATTTTGGGGGTTTGAGGAACCAAAACACAAAAAAACATGTTATATTTTAATAGTTTAAAGATGTGTTCAAATAACACAGGTTTCATAGAATAAAGAAATACATGTGATGAAATACTCAATTCATGATGGAAGGAAATATTGCACTCGGACACAAAAAAGGGTACGTCATGTCATTGACCCATATACATATATGAATGTTGTCATGAAGTGTCAGTTGGTGAATTTTGTCACCTTTAACGCAAAGTTGACATTGTTTAGGGATGTTTTTGTTATGACAACTTAACAACGTTGGCAAATCAGTTGCAGGATATGTTGTCTTTGTTAATGTCAAGTTATCATAACAAAGACAAACAAAGTCAACTTTGCATCAAAAGTGACATACTTGACCGAATGACACTTAATGACAACATTTATAAACATGCATGAAGTCTCCTTCATCTTAATGACAGATGTCATGTCAGTGTTATGCATGCCCTTCAAATAAAGTGTCCAAAAAAAAACATTTTGGCTCTCAGAAGGGCATTTAAGCGCATAGTTTGGCACCCATGAGGGCTTTTAAGCATTTTTTGGCTCCTGAGAAGTTAATAGTTATAGCCCCTGAGTTAATATTAGCGTGTGGTTTGGTGCCCGAGAAGGACATTTAATCATATTTTAACCAGCCAAGTGAGCATTAGTGTGGTACCCCAACCAGGAGAGCACCTCAGCATTTGTTTTGGTTTCCAAGAAGGTACTTTAGTGCGAATTCGGCTCTAAGGAGGGCACTTTAGCTTACATCTTTCAACAATTGGGTCACCTCCCTGCCCCCCTGTCTGTGCACACCACTGGTGCTGGTTGATGGTTTCTTCGTGCCCTGCAGCAGAACAAATATCAGCACTCACTCTCTGACAGTCGCTCTTCTTCTTCTTCTTCTTCTCTCTGAACTCACCATGCTGCCGCTCATTCTCGCTCTCTCTTTTCTCATCCTTCCCTCCATCGCTCCTCTCATCTTTCTTCAGAGCTATAAGAAAGCTGTAGACGAGGTTAGTGACATTTCTCCTCCTTCACCTCCTTCACTTGTTATCTCTCGGTTCATGAGGCCAGAGAAGCATAGAGCTGCTTTTTTACCTCCCTGCACTGCTTAATATTTAAGTTTAATTTTGTTTAGTTGAAGACAAAACAAGCCTCTCGTCCAAGTTTCTCCTTTCTCTGACTGGATAAATCGACCGTTTCTTCTGTTGTATAAAGGTTTAAAGCTGTGAATTAATGAGCTACATTAGTATCATTCTTCCTCTCACTTCATCTCTGCTCTGTTTCATCTCCACTCTCTCTCTCTCTCCTCCTTCTTTCTCTCTCATCAGGAGGATTTGGTAAGAAAACGTTCCTCCTCGACACCTCCACCCCTCTCTGTCTTAACCTCTCACATGCACAAACCTTTTTTTTTTTGCTGCAAACAGTGAGATGTCACTGAGTTTAACGTGACCTTTGACCCTTGGCCTTCCTGCACTGAGGCATGATGAAGATATTTTTGACCCCTCGTTCCTCTTCCTCCTGCACTGTCCCGCTGCTCGCTGCCTTCCTCACACTCAGACTCTGGATTTTTACTAACAGCCTGCATTTTGCCAGAGAAGTCAAACCTTTATTTAGCCGGCGTCTGGTTTCTCTTCTGCTTCATTTGTCATTTTCTTTTAGACTCCTGGCAAAACATGCAACACGTGCACAAAAAAGAAAGTCATTCTGTTAAAAGTCTAATCGCCGCTGACTCTCCAACCAACTTGCAAAATTTTAACAGATGCTAAACACCAAAAATAGAAACCACCCGTGTTTTTCTTTGAACTTTTGCACCTCAGGCCTCCAGTTTTGGCTTTTTCCCGTCAGAAAATTAACTTCCAAGTTGTGACTCTCTGCAGGATCTGACGGCTCTGGCCAAAGAGCTGAGGGAGCTGCGTCAGGGCGAGGAAACCAGCCGCCCGCCGGTCAAAGTCACGGACTACTCGTCATCCAGCGAGGACTCTCACAGCAGCGAGGACGAGGAGGGAGAGGGCGGGGCCAATGACGGGACGGTGGCTGTCAGCGATATCCCACGCATCATGTGAGTCATGGCGTTCCTGTGTGTCCTGTTTTTAGCAGCATGTTTATTGAGTTTTAAACATTTTTTAAGACCAGAAGATCAATACATAGGTCACTCTCCACACAGATGTCCACATGGTTTTTTATTCTTCATGAAGCCATTTTATGTGTAAACACCGTGAAAACTAGAGCAAAGGAGCAAAACAAAGCTTTAGAGTTCATCAAGTTTCACATATTTACAAGTCACAAACGTATTTTCTCAACATAAATCAAAATAAATGTAATATAACAACAGTATTTACCGTGTTGGCCTTCTCCTGACCAACAGTTAGAAGAAAAGTCTCAAAGTTTAGCAAAGCAAAGCTTCTCGCCAGCTCTCTTGTCAGTGCTACCAGCGTTTACTGTTGCCATGGCAACTCATAAACTCTTGAAGCGTCATTACAGTTACAATTAAATAAGATCTAAAAAGAAAAGAAACCTTAATACCAAATTGTCTGTGTCTAATAAAGAGAGTACACTGACAGGGATGATTCGTTGAAACACAGATGGTAGCTGTAGCAAGAACAACCACAGTTACAGACAGAGCAAAATCTTTACCAGACTATCTCAAGATACGTAAAAAATCATGAGAAATTAACAAAAAGTCCCCAAATATTATCAAATAATGCGTGTTTGTCTTTGAGTGTATATGTAATCTTTTCCAGAGCTGAGCACAAAGACATTTCATTAGCAGAGGTCTAAAAAGATAAGTTCTCTGTGGGTCGTATTCTGTCATTTTGTATAAATATCCAGAAGGAAAAACTTAGGTTACACCGACACTTTTTATTGGATACAGTGCAACGAGGTAATGTATTTATCAGCAGTTATGTAGCGCTGTTGTTTGCAAACTTTGTGAGTTTGCAGCGTAGTTTAGTAGCCAGTTACATTTAGCGCCACTCACAGCTCGGTGCTCTGAGACATGTCAGTTACGAGTAACGTAATCCTGGTTGTGTCCTACCAGTGCTCATCTACCAACTCCAACCTCACCAAGCAGAGCAAACGTAACCTGGCCCTTCATTTTATTGATAGACTCTCAGGTTTGAACAGATCAGTGCAGAATAACTGCTGCATGTGGACAGGAATGGAGAGTTTCACAATCAGCTTAGCTCGTGTTTTAGCCTTTAACCTGTGCTCTATCACTCTCCTTTTTAGCTCTCTGCTGCTTTCTTGTCAGACAGTCCAGCTCCTGTTTCCACTATTACTACAAAATAAATCCCAAAAATCCTTTTCAGCAGAGAAGAAACCCAGATCTCTCTTTTCACTGCTAAACTTTGTCACAGAGACTTCGACTCACCATAAATCAATCCAGTCCTGCACGATTCAATCAGGAAGCTAAGAATTAGCATATTACCAAGAAATAATCTATTTTAGTGCTGATAAGCTCATTTTAAGTTGTGGATTATGATCAGGCATTTTTCTAGATATGAGACTTTTTCAATATCACTTGGAACCTCCTCACAGTCTCTTTAATTATTTACATTGAAGCCGTTTTAAACAAATGTAAGCTGTTAAAGTTTGTGCTTTATTGCATGCCTTATCCCATTCTTCAGATGAGATTCCCTCTTGGAGATCATTTACTTAAGACTTCCGTTTATTTCAGTTCTTAATCAAAGTTTTTCCCAGCAGAAATAATGCAGACAGACCAGAAACTGACTGGTTCGTTCGGATAAACTTCATTTTTCACTACCAGTTCTTCAAACATCTTAATGCTGCGATTACCTGGATTAAAAAATGTCTTTGATTTGACTCACACCTGTTTCAGCCCATAGTTAGAAACCACCATCAGCCCTGCCTGGCACTAAATATGTTTAACTCCTGTTTCCTTTTTGAGGGGAAAGTTGGAAAGAACTTTGTATGAATTTGAAAAAATGGAGTTAGATTCTGTCTCTCTTTCTTTCAGGCCGGCTGCGAGTCAAGGCCCCAACGAGCCCTTCAGCATGATGGGAGGTCACAACGACTCCCACGACGACACGTACGCAAACAGCTCCCAGGACAGCACCCTGATGATGCGTGAGGTGAGTCGCCTCTCTCTCTCTGACCTTTGACCTTTAGCTGCAGCCTCGCTGACTCATCAGACTCCGACACTCTGCTCAAACGCTCTTCACCGGCTCTGCACGCCACGCTGCTTCCTGGT
>RPOG01004261.1:0-47673 GCA_008086565.1 Thalassoma bifasciatum
CCCCGCCACGTCAAGTGTTGGTGCACAGAACAAACACATCACGTCGTGGGCTTCAGCAAGCGCTGTTACCTTTTAGCGAAATGAAAAACATGCTCCTGCTTGCACAAAAGCATATTGTTATTTGAAGCTCAATGCACTTCAATAATTGAGTAGAAAAACATGAGCTTATTTTCAACTTTGATCCCTGTGATTAAAAAAAGTTAACAAATCAGAAGCCAAGCCCCAGTGTCATCGAGATGAATAACATTTATGTAAAATGGTAGCTTCCTGCATAATACTGTTTGTTTTCTGGCATCTGATCTCAGAACTTGTTAGAAAAATTTCAATTACTGAGTAAGTTGTTTTCCTTCAAAGAATTTCATTAAAATAATATTAAATTCTGATTTAAGAACTTTTGATTTAAGAAATAAAATGAGGATCATGATTAATCTGAGTTTAAGGAGACTCATTCTTCATTTTGTGAAATTGCCTCTTTGCATAAGTTTGAGGGGAGACATCTTCAATATAAACAGGACAATTTTTACCTGCAGCACCAGTTTGACCATTGGTACTGGAAGCAGTGGTACTGTTTTCAAACTGCTCCAGTGGTATTGAATCCAGACTGGAATCGGGGTCCTCCATGTAGGCGTTTCCTCCCCCACCAGCCGCAATCAGCAAAGGAACAAGATCCCCTCCCTCCATCTAAACAGAAACCATCCCAAGTGAAGAGGTTATCAAATCAACATAAACAACACCTCACATCAAATCACTTCAAAGTATTTTCCATCACCTTAAAGATATATGTGGCCCCGCCTCCTCCACCTCCCCCCCCAGCCCACTCTGCACCAGCCTCCCCCCTCATGTCTTCAATCACAGACGACTCTCCCAGGCAGATTTTCTGAGTGAGGGGATTTCTCTAAATAAAGAAAGGGAGAAGGAAATGAACCACAAAAGTTTGATGCCACCAGGCAAGATTTCTTTCATCTAAGCCACATTTTTGCCTCCTTGAAAAAACTTATCCCAGAGGGAGTCACCCACAAATCCTCACTTGGTCCCTGCGCTCACCCCACTCACCCCTGGGCATGCGTCTTCTCCCTGGTGGCCCACTAAAATATAAAGTACATCTCCTTTCTCCAGGGGAAAAATGGCAGATATGAAGACTCCATGGTTGCGCTTGTTGTGGTTTTTGGCTCCTTTACCTCCTGCAGCCCCGTAGGCTGAGATCCTGAGGAGAATTCATTGCACCACAGGGAAATTAAATACTGCGACTGACCGAAATTACTTACTGGCATAGGCTCTACATATCAAGCCATATAAATAGGCTGCAAAACACAAGATATAACAGCCACAAATGTCTGTCAAATAAGCATGCACTACCACCTGCAGTTTTATATAGATTTCCCTTAAGGAACAAATATCTAATGACGCTGTTGGCAAGAGGCGCAGCCATGTGTAATTAAGCTCAGCCTTCTATAAACCCATGCCACTTCCATGTGGCCTTTTTCTATGTCATCATGGGTGTGATAATGAGGTCCCATGACCGGCTGTGGAGACACATTTAAATTGCTGGATGTCTTGATCTGGCACGACGACAATCAGTTACACTCAGCATGGTCAGAATAATTTAGTCTCAGAGTGTGCATTCATCCCTCTTCATTTTTCCACATTGCAGATGTAGCTGTGAACTCAAAACTATGAACACACATGGAGGGATATTTTTGATTCAAAAAGCAACACGAAAAGCCCTCAGATACCCTAAATCATGAAGTAAACAGTATATTATGTCCTAGGAGAAAAGCCTGTGATTTCTATGTAACAGATACATGTCTGTTCCTTTTGTCCTCAGTCATGACTATTATATCATTGAATAACCCATACATCAATTTATTTCAGCTTTGTATCTTGAATCTAACAACCAGAGGCACATTAGATTCCACAGGATATTATTGCTTTTTATGTTCTTTCATTTAGGATTGACTTTGGTTCCTGTGTGGACAGAGCAGTCCATCTCTTCTCTTTGCTGAGCTCAACCTAAACTAAAAGGCATCATTTTTTTATAACTTACATTTTTATAACTTACAGATATCTGTTAGTAGCAGGTACCCTCCATATCTGAACGCCTTTTAATGAGCCTTCCTTCCCCACAGTGACACTGACGTTTTTGTTTCTGTAGGTACTGTCACACTGGGCCTGAGTTGGACCATGAGGGCCGCTGGCACCGCATGAATTAAACCACCATGTCATCAAAGAAACCTCTGGAGAATTGAAGAGAAGAGGAAAAGAAACCTTTCATAAATTGACTTGGAGTTAATGTTGTTGCAGGTATCATGTAAAATATGTGGTCTCTACATTAACATGAACATGGGACAAGTGAAATATTTTACCAGCAAATAGCAAAAGTATGAAGAGCAACTTTTGGGGGGACACAACACCACCCGTTATGTAAACTCCACGTGCAGAGTGGGTTAGAAAGGAACAAGAAACACTCTGGAAATTCAAAAGGCATTTAAAGAAATGGCTGAAACTGCATACCACCTGAGGCTGAAGGCTCAGGAAGGGGGCTTAAGAAATCCTCCAAGTCCACCATGCTCAGCAGAGAGTTGAGATCTGAGGAGAGGCAAGAAGCCAGGATAGAGGATAGTGGGAGGGAAGGAGAAAATTGAGTTACTGGCATCCATCTGAAACATAAATTCTACTTTGAGAGAGAGCCATGTTGATTAAAATTTAAAAAAAAAAAAAAAAAAAAAAAGATAAAAGCCTAATAGGTCTGCGCTGTGCCATTTTTTCATCCTAGTTTCTGAGCCGGAGGATAATCAGAGCATCTTTACCTGTTTGTCCATTTCATCTGTTTGCATCTAACTGACTGTTTTTATGATTTTGCTTTGTTTCTGTAAGTATTTCAGTCAGTCATTTACACTCTGCACAGAGAGATACATCCCTTGCAAGGGTCTTTTCTGAATCATATGAATAATTTATGACTTTGATTGCTTGTATTGTTTCAAGATGAGACTCTAGTAAATATAATGGTAGGAACTGTTAGCCTGCAGGGTAATTTTCTCTCAAGATGGTTCAAATACATCACCAAAGCCATCACAAAAGTTGACACAGATAAGTTGGAGCATGGTTTTTAGGTACAACACTGCATTTCCAGTATTATATTAAATGATGCTGAAATTCCATCTCAAACTCTGGAGTGTTTATGAGAGAGGAGCATCAAACAAACAAGTCTCCTCAGCTCTGCATTTCACCTCAAAAACAGTCTGATTTCTCAAAGCATAAAATTATTTCTAGAGTAATTAGGGGAGAAATTTGGCAATGCTGCCAAAACAGATTGATTGTTCTTGGGACATCAATGGCTGTCAAGTTTGATAAATGTTAAGGCCTGTATGACATTTGCTGATAAGTGGTCTCAGTGGCCACAAGGGCCCTGCAGGAATACCCTGTTCTTGTAAAATTTATGTTTCTATTCAGAGTGCTTTACCAAAACAAATTGTGTTCATCTTTGAGGTTGCCACAAGCTGCATGGGTTTCCTTCCTTTTCAAAGCTGGTCTACATGTTTACTATTTACAGTCCTTTGTTAGTTTTCTTTCATTTGAAATATAAGCTTCTTTGTTATTGTTCATGGCATTTGATAAAGGGATTTAATTAAAAGTGTACCTCTGTTGAAGCAAGCTGCTCCAATTGCAATATCATCAAGAGCAACATCAGCATTCGAGCCTTCCCCCCACACAGCTGTCACCTTAACATGAAACCTGAAGCAGATAAACACCATAGATGGATTCAGAAAACTTCAGATTTCCATCTTACATGAAGCCACCACAGTTCAATTCCAACACTGGTACAAAAGTGTTTGCTGTAAAGAGGAAGTCATATCTTAAAATTATAGTAATTTCTGTTGTCGTTCATGTACCCATTGTGGAGGCCAGTCAGCTGCAGAGCAACATCTTCCCAGTCATCAGTCCACTGTCCATTTCTCTCCCAGACCAGCACTGCACTGGTCCCATTCTCCTCTATTGCCACCAGCAACGACCCATTAAAGTTTCCATACAGGTACAGAGAGAAACTCATCTACACAGAGAAATGAACAGCTTCAACAAGATGTTAGCAAGTAAATGGGACAATGAAACCCTTCTTTATCAGTCTAAATGACTGACCTGACAGGAATCTGAGGACACTGGAGCAGGGAAAGAAGAACTCTGGATAGATGCCTCTCGAAGGGCGTTACTTTCTTTCACCTGCAGAAACAGAAAGTGCCCTGAGGGCGCATAATGATTGTTACAAGACCAAGACCTACAAACCAGAACATGGAGTAGAGTTTGGTCAGATGATGGAAACTCAGTATGTATGCCCTCAAAATGTCGTAAAACATCATTTAAAGCAAGTTTATTAAATTAAACTTCAAAAAGGTCCAGTCAGAGAAAATGGATGCAAGTGGAGGTCCATGTAATGTGAGTATTTATGGTGTTTGCCACTGCTGCCATAAATTAAGAGTTTGTGCTGAAACATTTTGTATGTTTCATTAATAACCAGTTAATCCACCAGTATGTGCAAGGTCTTTAATTGAAATATCTTTCATGCTAATATATAATGAATGTTGCTATCAATCAACTTTCAAAAGTAATGTTTGTTTGCAATAAAACAAGCAAAAATTAAGCAAATTATTGTTTTTGATTCAAAAATGTACTTTCTATTATTTCTAAACAGGAAGAAACAAAGTGTTTCAGTTGTTGTATTTATTCGTAATAAACCTTAGTATTCTCAGAGAATTCCAGAGCTCCAGCTCAAATTTGGTAATAAAAACTTAAATTCAGTGATAATCGGTGCAGATCCACATGAAGTGGCAACTGGTCTGTAACAGTGGGCTGAATATAAAGTTCCGCTACATGATGCTCATAAACTGAGCAGTCATGTGTAGAAACTTCATATGATTATAATGTACTGTAACATAGCAACTCTATCATTACCTCAGGCTAGAGGAAACTAAAAATAGAAAGCTTGTTTGACTGAAGTAATGGGATTGGTCACATAGTATGTGGCTGTTTATTGATGAAAGAAATTAGGAAAATGTTATTTCAACAGACAACACACACACACACACACACGACCAACCTGGTGTGCGCTGCAGAGTGACGCCCTGCATGTATCCATCCTTCAGGAACTCATCTCCAGCGACCCGTCTCCAGGCCGACCGGTTGTTGGACACAGACCAGCCACATGCGTCCATTTCAAAAGAACAATGTGAGCCAAAGAGAAGAGCTCCTGAGGAAGATTTGGATAGCAACTCATAGTCTCTAGTTAACCACATTAGTGAAAGAAATGGCAGAAAAACTATTTCCATTTTCCACATAACAGTGGGAGTTGCAATTAATAGTCACAGTAGGGGTTGCTCCTGTAATTAATGTAGAAAATAGAACAAGACAAATATCTCTGTACTGAGCCTGTGGGGTCTTTTTAGAGTTATATGCCTCATTTTTTCTCCAGTTATTCAGTGTAAAACTACTCTGTACAACTACAGCTCTGCACTTAACAGAAACACAGGAATAAATAAGTGTTGCTATCATCAGTGCCTCTCATTCAAAAGCAGATACAACACAAGTTTCCAAATTACACTTTTCTAAATTACAAAAGTGAACTTAAATGAGAGATGTTTCTTTGGCAGGGCTAGGACAGGTCCTTCTCTTTCAGAACACATAACAGAGCACAAAGCTAAAAATGTATCCACATCTTTATATGAAAACAGACTTTGATAAAAAGTCAAGATAAGAACCGTGCGAGTATTTCATAAGCACTGAAACAGCCAATAAAAAAGGGCTGCCACTGTGACCGAGCTCTTTTACCCTAGGGATCCATGACTCAGGGCTGTAAATATCCCTGATTCATTGATTATATCTGTGACTGAAAGGAGGTGTGTTGGTTTTCAGCTGGAGAAGTATGTTTTCTTTGTAGACTGAATGATTTATCTTTCCAGAGAGGAATTGGAAACTTGTTTTTGGAGAAAATGAACAGCACTGACTGAGTAAAAGCACATTTTTCCTGTAGCATGTTTTTACAAATCTGAGAAAAATCCACAGGAGCAGTATCACTTTATGATTCATTGTTGAAAATTGCATAATTTGACATTTTTCAAAGACGAAATTAGATATGATTAAACATTTCTAGCTTAATAAAAAAGAAAATGATTGGAATATCCATCACCAAAACAACAGAAGTGCAGTCAAATATCCATAAAAATTTACTTCCTGCACTTCTACTATTGTGAAGAGGCTCTTGGTATGGTATAATCCCACACCTCCAATCAACAACAATCCAGCATGTCTTACAACTTTGAAACAGCTAATGCAAACACTCCAACACCTACAATTATCCTAAGATCCTGCTTTAGGACTCCTGAATTATTCTGCAGTCACTGAAATCTATCTGCAGCAGCCTGAAGTGAAGCACATACTCATCCGTCCTTTACATGTTGTTTTCACACTCCCACACAGAGTCAGTTTGGTGACTCAGATAAAATCAATAAAATCTGATTCATCGGTGCACAAAGGAGAACCTTTAAAGCCGACTCTGAAATGACTTTTTCAGTCTGATAAATAAAATTTCAAGGCCACAGTTTCTCCAAAGGCACCATCCTATTCTGCTTTGTGTGATTTTAACGACATAAAAACAAACAAAAAGAAAAACCTCACCACAGATGAAGCCCTCATCCTCCCCAAAAGGACAGTCGGTGTGAAAGTTGCACACTTGGCTCTGGTCAATACAACTTCCTGAGTTCTGACAGCTGAAAGATTCCCCGCACGCTGCATCCAGCCCAGTGACCTGATCTGCATCCCAGACACCAAACAGATGATTTACAAAAATGCAGATACACATCCATAGAAATATTTTCAGAAAAATGTATAAGCTTTATACTTTCACCACTGCTTTCTTTTCTCTGTGAACTTGACAACAGTACTAAATTGTGACATAACTCTTATTTGCACTCAAAACAGAAAAAAATAACAGTTGCGACTGACTGAATGATTATCTTTTATAGACCCTAAACAATTTCAACTGTGAAACTGTTCCCTGAATAAGACTAAACAAGCTGTAGTGCAATATTCAGGGGTATTAAAAAACTTAAAAGGAATGCACATTCAGTGATGTTCCAGTTACAGGCAATAACTGATGCAAGCTGTTCTCATTAGTGCAACTCTTCAACCGTTCGAACTGGTTAAAAACAAAAACAAAAACAAAAAACAAAAACAAAAAAAACAACAAAAAAAACTTTGTTTCCTGGAAGAGGAGGAGATGAGATTTCTAGACATGACCTTTAAATATCAGGCCAAAATAACAAATTAGGTGCCAAACACCTATAACAAATGTAATGTTGTTTGTTTTCAACAGTTTTCTAACAGAACACAATGAACTCACCTGAATCACAATCAATGAGTCCCAGAGAGTCCAAAGCCACTGTCGTCATGTGATCACCTGGGCAGGAAGTGTACAGCAGTGTCACCTGAAAAGGCTCCTCCACCTGGCCGATCAAAGTCTCCAGGACCTCCCACTCACCCCTACATCAGTTTGGAAAGAAATGCCCTTTAGATGCATCTGCAGGAAGCCACAGCACCTTTTCCTGACTCAGCTGTCTAAATTCTGTGTCCCTAACTTTCACAACAAGTAAGTAAGATGAAACAATCTGTTCCTAGTTAACGTAAATGTTTACAAGTTCACATAAAATCGCACTGCGGTTGCCTAGTGGTTTTTTCTCAAGAATAAACACTTGGATTAATCCTTAATTTTGTCAAAATGCAATTGAAAAACCTCACAACATATTGAACTCATTGTAACGCTAACAACATATTTGCAAGAGCTTTGGGGCTTGATCATGGCTTTGAAAGTTCAGTGTTTATGTCTGTTTGCAGCTTTACCCGTCAATTGACACTTTGCTACCTTCGCAGGTCACTGAAGAAACTCTTCCCTATTTATTCATATAAGCTAATCCATGATCAGAGAGCAATGCTGAACTTTTTTGATTTTCCTTCGTTATCTAGAAACAAAAACTATATTCAAGGCAAAATGGCATCTTCATTTTGTTTACAAGTACAGCTACTGGGTTATGCCATGCTGTCACAGCTGCAAAATGACAGTACATCGAACAGTGAGGATGAATACTGTCTCACTTAAGAAAATTCAGTAAAACACAGATAATGCATATAACCCATGGAGCAATTTTACGAGACACAAAGCCCTCTTTTTGAAGTAAAAATGTTTGATTAGCTGTTTACACCTGAGAACAGTTTAAGCTCACCCTGCACAAAGCACTAGGACAAAAAACATGTGATGTAGGATGGAAAAGGTCCCCAAAATAGAGTAGATCTATGGGAAAAATCTGCAGGTAAGCAGCAGCCAATGTCCTGGCTAGATGAATGAAGTGCTGTTTGTGTATGTCTCCAAATGAAATTGCTCAGTCCATTACTACAGCCACACAAACAAGGCCAATGCACAAAGTTATTGCATATGCCCATCCATCCTTCTTCTGTCACGACCAATTACATATGAATTCATTTGCAGAGCCTGCAGCTATGGGCACGAATGCTCTTAGCTGATCTGTGGGTGGCTGTACTGCAGCATTAGATCAATAGGAAATACCTGCCCCCTGTAACCAACAATACACAGGGGGCAGCTGACCTCTCACAATTGTAGAGACTGTACAACATGAAAGACAACAGACGCCTTCTGTGTTTACTTCCAGTGCCACAGGAGTTGAAGGTATTGCTTTCTGTGCCCTTGCCTGGATTAATAGCTTCTGTCAGCTCTCATTGCGGTGAATCCAAGCTCCTTTTAGTTATTCAATATGCTGGACCTTTACTGGACAAGCACTTTAATCAATAAAGCTGCAGACTTTTGCTGTTTGACACTAATCAAATGTACATGCGCTACATAAATAATGAGCATGCAAATGTAAAAATGGCAACTATGCTCTTGAAGAATCAGAGCTTGTTTGTTGTCTCACCTGTGCTCCCCTTGTCTCCTGTCATTGAAAACCACAGAGTGAACGGCTGAACCCGAGAAGACCGGCTTGATCAGGGCTGTCAGGTTCCCCCACGTTGGACCGGTCTCGTACAGAGCTACTTGCAGGGTACAGAACCTGCCACTCCCAGGCAACACTGGGCTGGTTAAGTAATATTCACATCTCCTGGAGGCCTCTGCAGCAGGAGAGGAGTTCAGGTGAAGAAAGTGCCCTGAGGTACACAAACAGAGGAGGAAATTCACACTTGGCGGTTATATTGATGCTTCAAGATGCAGTCAACCTTTTGAAAAATGCTTGAACATCAGGATGGATCCAAGACTGTGCATTACTGGAAATCATGAACAGAATAAAATTAATATCCAGCCAGATGCACTGACTCACAGAGGTCTGAGTCATTTCCAGAGTTCATTACTGTGCTTTCTAATCTCTAAATAAGTTTCATCTAGTTTATCCTCAGTGAGCCCCCACATTCTTACCATCAGCACTTCCCACGGAGTGGTCAGACACCGGCATCATCCCAGCCTGAGCCTCCACTGATTGTTGTGGTGACACCACTGACCAGTCTTCCTGATCGGTGTGATTTGATAAAGTCCAGAGGCATGGTGACTCAAAATCACAGAAGGTAACTGACAAAGATCAAAAAGAAAACACATTTCAGTTTCTCTGGGTTAATATTTACAGATATCGGTAGGAAAAAAAGTTTCCCACAGACTGGGGTTTAACGAACAAAACTACAAGAGCATAGAACCAGAATATTTTTCCCCAATCAGTTTACTCCAAACAGGAACACTTTGTCAGTTTTTGGTTCCACCCAGAGATTTACATTCCCAAACCGGTGAGAATCAAAAAATATATTCCCTGAACCAGTTAATATTGTTCCATGTCAGTCATAGTAAGTGGATGTAACTTTAACACTTTTAATGGGCTGTTATTTCAAACACTACATTTCACTTGGCCTGTTCATTATCAGGTGCTGACATTAAGGTCAACTTGCCTCTGACCCAAAGGGCAGATTTCCTGATCTATTTACAGACCAGAAGAGAGAAGAAATTCATTCCTACATACAAACTACCTTACTTTTTCTAGAAAAACCAAAACAGATTTTGCCAAAGACTAAATTGTATTATCTAAATCGTATCCATGTCAACTCCAGCCGTATCTGTGACTAGAATTTCCTCTGCTTCTTGTTTACAGTTTCAGCAACTTTACCCACTTTTGACCAAAAAAAATGAAAAAGAAAAGACCTGCATTGCAACCTATGTTCAGTTGTTTAATCTGATATTTTTAGTGCTCTGGCAGGAATGGGGAAGTGACAGCAGTGGAGCCGTCTGCATTGGTGCCTTTCATCCATTACACATGCAGAGAGAAAGACACGAGATGAAGCAGCCGATAACATGACAATCTCTCACTGATCGCAGACAAAACAACAATATGCTATCGTATGAAAATAACGTAGATATATGTTTATTTTTAAGAGTACTACTCCAACTTGCCCAGGCAGGCCAGTGAAGTGCACAGTCAACAGGCCTGAAGCCTTTTGGAGGCACATCTGGGCCCATGGGTGGGCTTTGTTGGGCCCTATAAGCTGCATCATACACCATGGCCCCCTGCAATTTAAGCTGAATCACTTTGTAATTTCATTCAAAGCATAATAAGCCTACCTTGATTATGTTGTGATAACCTCAATAGATTATTATGCTTGAATCGGTGGCAGGCACAGGTTTGTTAGGGCATCAGTTAGCGACACTAAAAGAGGATGCGTTTCAGCTACATGACCAACATGACCAACATGACAGACATGACAAGAACAAAACAAAAAAATACAGGTATTAACCAGTTTCCATTGTTTTTAATGTTCCAGTTCTGCTCCGGGACATTCAAATTTCACAAGTTTCTGGTTTCATTTTTCCTTCCTAGCAAAAGTTTCTGACTTTTATTTTTGGCCCATGAAACGGTTCAAAGCCCTGAATACACAACATTCAAAAACATTTTGTTTATTCTTTAATTTAGTCCATAAATCTATTCTACGTTTTGGACAAATATGTCTGTTCAAAGTCAATTTCCCAAAATTATTGATCTAAAAACCATCCACGTCTTCAGATAAGTGAACATAAATCATAGAAGTACAAACAGCGTGTTGTTCACCCAAATATGAACATAAAATAAATGTATAATGCAAGTCAGGCCAAAGAAGGTGTCTTTAATTTTTTTTATTTTCTTTTTAAATGGATCACAAGAAATGTATTTCATGCTTTCCTTTAGTCTGGAAAATCTTCAGAAAGTAATAACATGAGGTTTTCTATTTCACATTTCAAGAACCCTAAAGTACATTAGCACAGAAGCACTGGATAGACAACTGTTGGACAACAAGGGTACTGAAAAAGCAGCATAAGCGGTAACTTTTTCACATTTCTGTGAAACGTGGTGTTAGAGTCACTGTTTTCTGTTGTAAAATAGCTTTGAATTGAAGGTCAGATGTTTCAATTGGTGCTGTAGCTTCACAGATATATTTTGTTATCTGACGTGGTTTCAACTTTCCAATGAATTTTGCCACAAATTCAGAATTTCTCAGGTTCTCGGCTCAAATATCATCTGATCAACTGATTTAAAATCTGGTTAATAGCTTAACAAAAAGGCCTTTTGCAGTCACTGAGTGATTGAGTGTCAGTCTGTCTGTGATGGGCAGAGCGGTTGATGAAGATGAAAAAGGGAAGCGGAGGCTCTGCAGACATCATGTGATGGCTGGAGAACAAACTGACACCACTGTTTGTCTAGTGAGCAGCCAAAGAAATCTCTATGGAGCTGAAGGAGGAAAAGACAAATCATGTGTTAAAGAGTTTATCACTGAAACCCATTTCCATATTTATCAGCAATAGAAAAACACACAGATGAATGGCTGGTCTTCTTCATCAAAATGTTTTTTTGTTTTTCTTTCTTTAAATTTTGACCTTTTACCATGAGTTTTATACTCCTCCAGTCAAACCTGCACTTGAACTTTATACTGAGCAGTTTGTTGATCATCCTGGTGGTTGAGCGATAATGTAATCACTCCTGACCTTAAAGGAAAGCTTAGCCATCAAGCACTGAATATCTACATGATCTTTTTAATGAGCTTTCCAACTGAGTGAAAATGAAAATGAAGAAAAAGATGTGAACCTAGATTCATATCTGAGACTGATCTTGCCAATCATTGTCACAGCAGTAGTTTACAGTCATGTTAATATGTTGATGAATTATTAAGTGTATTTTACTTTAAGAAGATGTTTGGAATAACATGAAGCACACTGGTCTCGCACTGACTCTGTCACTACTCCAGACACACCGCACACCTCCTCAGACTGTCTTCCCTCACCCTCTTCCCTCACTGGACTTTCAGCTCAGTCTCTCAATCAGCTTATTTGGAGCGAAAATAGGGGTTTTGGAGTGCTTGTGAATCTGTTAGTTGGTCAGCCTCCTGTTTGTCTTTTTTGGCATAAATGTTTCAAATAGTTATCTCCATATTAGGAGGTATCAGTTTGTGTTGGTTTTTCTTTCTAAGAAAGCAATTAAAAATAATAAAGATATAGTGGATATTCTCATTGACTGTTCGGTTTGCTTGAGGCACAGGATTTAATGACTGGTCTGTTTAATAACCTGCACACAGAGTCTTTAAGTCTTGTAGATATGTTAAAAATGTGTTTCTGTCAACACATAGTGAAGCCATTTGAACACAAATTTGTCTATAATGTTGCAACTATATTTATCTCTTCGTAGAAAAGAGACTGGAGGGATACTAAGGGGAAGTTTAAACTAACTTTAATAACTTTACTCCATTTCTTTCAGTGGGAGTTTCCATAATGAGTGATGAGTTCATCATTTTGTTTTTGTTTTTGTATTTTTTGTTTCTGTTAGTTGATTTTAAGGATTTTTTGACGCTATTGGTCAACTTGACTAGACTGGGCATGTGTCATAAGACTGCCTTGACATTAATATGTCAACTTTAGACGATTGACTTATATTACTTAAACCATGGTGTCTGACAGGTGCTGAAAGCATGTGAGCCAGTCTGCTTCCTTTCAAAAGTCTAGATTTTCAAAGACATTAATGATAATCATTCATACTTTAATCATTCAGCTGTTTTTTATAACTAAGTGTTGTTTATTAAAAACAATTAGTTGTTATAGTGACTGATGGGGAATAAATGTGTGAACAACACATCTGTGAAATGTGTCAATTCTTGATGCCATAGAACATGACACAAAACTCAGGATATTACCGCATAGAGCCAGATGATTCTAGAAATAATTGGTTGACTTTTGACTGAGTGCAGATGTGTTCACATAACTCTTACTTTTACTGTCATCTTCTAAACCCAGATGATGAGGGAACAACTGATCTGAGTAGCTTTCCTCCAGAAACCGGTCCAAAAGAGCTTCACAGGAGCTGCAAACTGCAGAGAGGAAAAAGAACACGAAGAGTGGTTAAAGTAGTTGTTTTTCTTATCTTCTTTCATTTCTTACATTGTACACACTGTACTCAAAGCTGCAACACTAAGTAAATATGGCCCTCATCCACCTAATCGCACTATCAGAGTTGAAATTTGCAGCTCCATTCAGTCATGTTAACTTGGGTTGGAACATAACAGGGATATCTGGAGGGCATTACTAATACAGCACAGTCTGAAGAAGGAGAATCTGACAACCCTTGCCTTAGCAAAAAGAAAACACATGTAAAAGTAGAAACATTCAGTGAAAAGACAATGCAGATGGTGTGATGTGAGTGGTGATGATTGTTTGTCAATATGTGTCAACTCGACGCTCATACATGGTGTGAAAGTGCTTTGTTTCCACTGGGATTTCCTTTTTTAGAGCCTCATTTTTCTCTTCAAACTGAAATCTGTTAACATGCAGTAATCCTGCTGTAATAATCCTGAGTTGAGATGTGTATTAAACAATAAATCCTCTCCATTGTATGTGCTGACAGCAATCAGTTGTATAAGCAAAACCACATGTAGTGTCACCTTGCTGCAGGGCCTTTAGATTGGAATATGTGCTTCGAGCTCTTTCACTTTCAAATACAGCAATTTTGATATTTGATATTTCATTTTTTGGACACAAAATCAAACAAGAGACTTCAACCTAATGAGTTAAAAACCACAGTGAAGCTGTGACAGGGTGAAATCTGCCAAACTCCTCCAAAATGCTTTGTGGAAATGGCGAATTCTTCACACAAAACAGTATCACGCCAAACATTTTTTGGCTTACAGTCTCTGATCTTAAATGAAGGTAAAAAGTTCAAGAACTATACTACAAAGTCTCAAAACATGACAAGCGAAGATAAATTATGGCTAAAAGGAGGATGGACAGAATGTCTGGGTTAAAGAAAGATCACCTCCAAGACGAGAACAGCAAAGGTGTCTGCACATAGATCCGTTCAGCAGTACAAAAATGCAAAAATATCTGGATAAATTAGAAAACTTCAGGCCAATATGTTGAACAGAAGATTTGGCCTACCTGATTTAGTTAGTGCAGTGTGATGGAGTGAACTCAGTCAGTGCATCGATGATACAACTGTTTGTTGCTCACAGCATCTATGTAAAATGACAGGTTAACTGTTCTCTCACAAGAACAATCACCAGTGCAGTTAGTCATAAGGATCAAAATGTTTGTGTTATGGATTGAACAGCTTTAACAGAGGATTTATACAAATTCAAAACCCAAACTCAAACCTCCTCTCTTGTTTTTTTATCTTGAAACCTGGGATCAGAGTCAGCTGCCTAATGAGCACCACACCAGACCGCTGCGTGTTTACGATGACTCCTGCTCTCATTATAGACAGACCACAGACCACAGAGCTGTTCCAGAAATAGAGCCATGTTGTTTAAGGGGCAGTATACTTCACACGTGACATGACATTCAACATCCTAACCAGCATGACCAGTGAGCCGAGAGGGGGATGACCATACAGCGGAGGGTCATTGCAACTCAACCTCTGAAACTGCCTTTGGACAGTGACATTACTGTTTTCTCCAGCCTGTAAGGCAAGGTCCTTGAGGTCAAGCAGGACAAATTGATTTCTTTGGAGGACAATTTATAAAAGCAGTTATTTCTGATAATAATGTAGAATGATGGCAATGATAAGCAGCTTTTCATTGGGAATTATGAAACAAAAGAAGTTTCAGAATAGATTCCTGAATATGGAAACCGGAAAGACCTAAAAGTCCACAAAGATGGGGATTCCCCAAAAACAATCTGACACATCTGTGTTAAAAGGAAATGGATTGTTTTTGGGGAATCCCCAACATCTTGTCATTGCCACTTTCTTGTTCCCTTTGGCAGGTTTTAACTACAGAAATAAAAAGGACCAGAAAAGCTTTGGGTTCTCTGCTGACAGGAAAAGGAGTGAAGTATTTCTAGCAGCCAATGTAAACAGAGCAGCTAAACTCTTTGATAACTGATGTTGCTGCCTTGAATAAACTTTGATTTTGAATTCTGTCACATCCTCAGGAAACAAAAGCTAAATCCCAGTGGTCTCTTCACATCAAGTTTGTCATGGAGGTAGAGACTCAGAGCAACCTCTAGGGCAGGTGATTTTGTTATGTTTTTGCTGGTCCCTGTGCTCCAAAATATGTAGTGATACTAAAGTGATACAAAATGTCATATTATGTTCCAGTTATTTCCACATTATTGCTCATTTCACTTCACTGGATTAGCATCTGTCTAACCTTATGTGGCCTTCTGGTTCTTATATGTCTGTCTTTGTAAAGCCTAGTCTTTGTTAAGACTAGAATCCAGACAGCTCTGACCCCAGCTGTTACTCTTCATCATCCCAATTCTCACATAGCTGCATGCCCAAACAAACACACACACACACACACGTCTCAAACACATTCCCGAAATCCAACAATAATTGCGCGTTGGGGAAACTATGTCAATTGGCCGATCATTTGGGGCTGGTTAGCTCAACCAAACGTCTTTGTAGGCTTAGCCAACGATTGTTTCAAAGTGAAATAAACCCAGAGATACCAGGGCTTGTTATATTGACACCAGTGCTGTAAACTAAGTGCTGAATGGTTCCTCTTCATGTGGATCTTGGAGGTGATTGTCTAAAGAAACTGGTAGATCTGTTTCAAAAGAAAAACAAATTCCATGGCTATGGAGACATTTGATTCACAACCACAGTTGTCATCTGCCTGTTGCACATGCAAGAAATTAAGCAGTTTTGAGGACTTAATAATCTCATCAACTAATTTCATAGCAATCCATCAGATGTCGACAGAGAAATTTCATGGCACACTTTAAAGTGCCTGACTTGAATTATCTGTGGCACTCTTTGATGGACTCCTCAGGATCAGCAGTATCGCACGATGTCTAATTAGTTCTCAATGAAATTCAACCTCATCTTTTTACAATCATACTTAAACTCACCTCTACAATAAAACTTTGCAATTAGTCCAAAAGGCTGCATATTTCTGCTAACAAAACCTCTGAGCCACCAGTCTTTCATCTCCTAACAGGTCTTATCCCCTTATCCCCACAGAGCAGCCATAATCTGACACATCCAGTGTCAACTCCTCTGAGTCAAGTGTGAACACAAGCTTTGAAGAGCAGCTAGTGACAGGGAATAAAGCACTGTCAACAGGACACAGCATCTTCATATCTGAGGTTGCATGGGTTCTGCCGAGAAACCCCCTTTTGTTTTTATCAGCATAGATGTACCCTCTACGCTACCAAGGGGACGAAGTCACAAAGGAAAGTGTGAATGACTCATCTTAGAGATCTTGTCTTCTTCTCTAAACAGAAAATCCAGCCATAGCCAGTTTCCAAAGCTGTCAGAGACATGAAGTCAGTGAGATGTCTGAAAATAGGTAGGGTGAGTGACCAAAGAACGAGTGGTGACGGGATGTGAGCGAGATGCTGAAACACTGACAGTAAAGTGATAACAAAGCTGCTGTAAAATGACAGCATTAGTGTGCTACCATCCACTGTTACATGGGGTGCAAATTCTATATTTATTTTCTTTGTCAATCCTTGGAAAATATCAACAATGAGTTCAACTGTCCGTCAGAAAAAAAGCATGGACGAGTCTCCTACTCACCCAATCAAATTTGTTTCCTCTGAATCACACACTGCCAAAAAAAAAAAAAAACAGTTGCCACCCCATAGAGAACCTTCTGGATATGTTAGAGAAGGGTTTGCGCAGTGGTTAGACTCTCCCATCATCAATACAGTGTCTTGGTGAAAAATTAATGCAACACTGGATGGAAATAAATCTTGCAGGAGGTTATAGAAACAATGAAGAACGCGAGCTGAAATCAAAGCTGAAGTCGGTCTAACAACATATTAGAGTGTGTGACCTTTTTTTGAGTGGCGACTTTTTTTGGCCAGGTTGTAGTGTTAACCTTACACTGGGTACGAGCATGTTCTCAATGATCAGTTCCTTAATGATACATGCTTAAAAAAGAGCATGTAAGTTTCATGCTCTTTTTTCAGTGAAAAACCACAAAATGAAGGTGCACTGAGCCTGGTTATGCATCATCAAACAACAGTTAGGAACCAACAGACGAATGCACAGCATACGTCTCCTTGTTTACATTGCTGATGTTATGTAGAGTCTATCTTTGAGGTTGATTTAACTTGAGGTGACTCACCAAGCTCCCACATTAGACATTACAAAAAAGAGCTGCATAAGAAAGATGGCTTTGTCAAAGTCATTACATTAAATCAACAAATTAATGAGAACATTTCTGACAATTCTAAACACGATGAATAGGTAAACAGTACCCCATATACGAAAGTATGTATTACGCATCCAGACTTAACAGTGTCAGCTGCCACATCTGATGCTCAGTCTGACTGCGCTGGAATAATTTAATATTCTTGCTTTGCTGATTATCAAATTAACTAGTCAGTTTTTTTGGACAACATTTATCGCAGGAACATATTTTTCAAGTTTGCAGCTTTAACTCTCTCTGTATGTTTTTTGCCATTTTTTGCCACATTAGACCGCAAAGCATGCTGTACGTCTTTTATGATGTGATGATAATTCAGCCTAAATCCAATTTCCTCTTTGAGCTCAGCAAAGTTCAAAAGGCTCTAATTCAATTGAGAACATGGGTACAGCAAGTTATTTGTTGTGAGCAAACTCATTCTTGTTGGATTCAGTGCCAGATGTTGCAAAAAGACTGAAAGAAGAGAAGTTTGGGAGAAAGCAACATTGAAAAGCAAGTCGTGCTGTTGAGCTTTTCTATTGGTGTTCTCTTATCTTGTGTTGCTGTTCTCTTTTGTTGTTAAATCATCGCTGTTAGTGGTTAAAACGAACCATAAAAAGCTTTAAATGCTGTCATCATCGCTGAAGGCTGCTGTTTCACAAAACTTGATACCACAGAGGGAAAGGCAAATAATGTCGGAGGATGTAACTGAAGTTGTGATTCCTTGTAGTTGGGAACTGAAGCTGAACAGTATTTTCCTTCGTCTAAAATATTACTAATTTCGCAAAGGCGAGGTATATAAATCTTCATTTGACTTTGCAGTCAGTCTGTAGCATCTTTCCTTTAAAACAGAAAACTCCATTTTATCCACATGGGTCACACTGGTTAAACGCAGACTGAGGATGAGTAATACTGAATAAAGCTGACTTATAACACTTTCTTTTTTTGCTTAAAGAAAAAAAAAAGATTAATTTATACCTAATTAATACCATGTGTTATTATGTACACCAATTTAAATGCAATCAGTTCTTTTGAGTTTTTATGTTAATTCCTCTTTGGTCTCGCCCTCTGACAGCATCTCTGACAGGAGGTGGAGAGACAACAGTGACTCACACACCACGACCCTTGAGCTCCAGACACTAAAAGGAAACAGGCTGCCAGACACACGTCCCATCAACAGCACATTTTTGAAACATTAGCATCATTCTGAGATGCTCCTGTCAGTGGGGACTAGGGAATATGAGTGTCTGTCCTGAGCTCCATGCCCCAGTTTCTATGAGGCAGTAGGGTGATATTCATGTTAATATTTTACAGCTATAAAGACTTTATATGCACAGGTAGAGACCTGGGTTATATGTATGGGTTTAACCATTCTGCAGATATAAATGTCTTCTCTACCATCTGGGAGTACTTGTGATAATTCTGTCTTTGGTCTTGTGTTTCTTTGTTTTCTCAGACACTGTGTTTCTTATCAGTGTTTCTCGTTATGTTTTTCCCTTGTGTCTTGTGTTTGTACAGGTTCCCTGTGAATTTGGTTGACTTTCCCTGATGCTCTTGTTTTTCCCTCCACTTCAATTGCCCCTCATGTGTTTCACCTGTCTTTTCACACCTCTGTCTACATGGTCTCTGTCTTGAGTTCAGTTCTTCGTCAGTTCATTACCGTTCACCGTGTGTTGTCCATGTTTTTCTCCATGCTCCTTGTTGTATGTGTCAGATGTTGATTGCCCTCCTCTGTGCCTCCCAGTTTGAGTTTTTCTTGATTTTCTTTTAGGATTTCTTTTTTTCTTTTTGGTTTTGGGATTTTTTATTTGTTTGTGCTCCTGGATAAGTACTGGAAAATAGTGCAAAGGATAAATTTAAAACAGCGAAAAGAAAAAAAAAAAAGGTGAGGAGATAGTTGCATTGGCTTTCCCTTTTTAAAATATAAATCTCTGAATATTTGAAAACTCATGACAAACATTTTATAAAACAGAGCTCTAATTCACTGATGACAGAAATAAAAAGATGTTGGAATGGATTTTCTAGATCATATAATATGTGCCTTCAACTCTTCACTTTAGTAACTGAAAAATACATCACTCAAACATGTACTGTGCTTTGTTGAACCCGCTGAATTTTGCTAATGTCAAATGTAAAGCAGGTATCTCAGAGGACATCAGATTTTCCCCCAGCAGGGAACAGCTTGTTTATTCTGCTGTTTGATGAATGATTATTCAAAAAGACTAATGTTCTGAAAACATTTATGTACTCAGGGTTTATTTTTCAAATACTTTGCTTAGCCATTTCAAACTAAACCAAGCCTTTAGTCTAAACATCAAGCTCATTGTTTGTTCATTTCTCATTCTGCCCGTCATCAACCTGTCACACATACAGTACAATACACACTTGTGCTCTTGTCTGCACTCAGAGGCCCATCCAAAAGAAGCAAACACAGTTATCAACTCCGGAAAACCTCATCTGTTAAGCTTCAAACACACCAGAACACGTAAGGACACACACACACACATACACACACACACACACACACACACACACACACACACACACACACACACATACAAATTTGAAAACTGCTTGGACATACCAGCTTGATCCTGAACCATAAAAATCTTTTGTAGTCTAATCTAATGTAATTCTTTTCTCCATTTTCAGACGCAGATGTACAAAAAACAAAGAACCAAACTGAAATTCTCCCAAGGTCCTGAATAAACCTCAGTCCTTTAGAAGATGTTTCTTGCTAATGGCTGTTCATATTGGTTCTATCAGGCTTTTATTTACACAGTGTTTTTCGTCTAAAACTCCATGTCTTAAATTACATATATTTTTAAAACTTAAGAAAACCCATCACTTCAGACATTGAATATTACTCACTCAAATAAGATCATCAACTGTCTTCTTTACTTGCACATAATGAAAACCACAACTTAAATCAGTCAGAAATTGCAATAAATAAACCCTCACAAAGAGAGGGGAACCTAAAAATTCTACAGGACAGGTTTAGTTAGCAATCATTACCCCCACATTCTAGGTCCAAAGTGGGACCCCTGCCTGTTGCAAATGCACCAAAATGCTCCCAAGTTTCCTCCTTATGATGCCTGAAGCACTTCAGCTGGCTGCTTCAAGTGCCAAGAAACAAAGGCTCAACTCCAAGATGTCTAAGCAGCATATCTATCTCCTAGACACTTGAAATGACATTATCAGTGCCAAAGAAGTTAAATCTAAATTCTATTTCTCAGCTTCTCCATCATGTTGGACTGCACCGGATTAATTACAGCGTGTCAAAGTCTCTATGACAACGCCACGCAGGCTGACAAAGTTTAGCAGTGAAAACAGGGATCTGTGTTTTTTTCTGCTGAAAACGATTTTTGTGATTTATTTTGTAGTAATGGTGGAAAAAGGAGCTGGACTGTCCAACCAAAACAGCAGAAGAGCAGAAGACAGCTAATGGAAGAGTAATAGAGGCCAAAACTCAAGTGAAGCTGTTTGTGATAATATTCATTCCTGTCCACATGCAGCAGTTATTCTGCAGTGATCTGTCCAAACCTGAGAGTCTATCAATAAAATGAAGAACCAGGTTACTTTGCTCTGCTTGCCAGATGAGCACTGGCAGGACATAACCAGGATTCACTATCGTTATTCAACATGTTACAGGGCACCAGGCTGTGAGTAGCGCTTAATGTAGCTGGCTACAACAGTACAAAACTGAGTTCACAAAGTTTGCTTGGTGTCATGTTTCAATCAGTAGTGCCATAAACTGTTGTCTGGTAGACAGTCTCGAACAAAGAAAAGTAGTGTTAGGTCACTGTAACACTGGCCAACTGTGCCGTGCTTAGGCACAGCCCACTTTCCCAGCTTCAGCACGGGTAGGAGAGGTACGCTGAAGCCGGCTCACTTCATGCACGAAGATGTACATGATGCATAATGCATGACGTATGATCCCTGCAACCACTCCTCCCTACAAACATTTTAAACAATGGCAGGGTGTTAGAGAGCTGTGTCGGTCCAAAACAACTTAACAGAGGCCAAAAAGTGAGTAAAGTTGTAACAATACTCTCCATGTTCTCCAATCTGCCAACTCTGATGACACCGTGTATCGTAAACAGCCTCATGGTGACGTCAGCAGCCATGCGTGTTACGGCAAGTCTGGTTCATGTTGAAGTAATGTGACCGCCGGCCTTACTATCCTGCAGGTGAGCAGTGCTGCAGGGGGTGATCGCGATTGAATACAGCACGGTTTGAATGGCCAGTGTGACTGCGCCCATAAAAAGTAGATCTGATCTCCATTCATCTTTCCAAACAAACCAAAACTAACAGACATCTTGGTTCACCATGACAGTGGAGAGTAACGGTAATAATGATAGAGCCAAACTACTTCTGACAATGCACTAACCTTCTGTGAATCTCACCCTGATTCAAGAGGAAGACCTCGAAATAGTTGAAGTCTTTCCTCAAGGGAGTGACTCACTACTATTTGAGTGGGAATAATGGCAAATGCTTCAGTCAAGAGCCGTGGCCTTGGACTTGAAGGTGCAGTTTCTTAAAGGTCACTTCACATAAACCACTCGATAGCAGGCTAAAGGTCACAGCTACATGAAGCGGACAAAACAACACCATCTGCACTGAACAACCCTGTGACTCAGCAGTAGGACTGTCTCCAAGAAAATCACAAAAAAGACTGAGATGATACACTTATCTGAGGTGCAGGGTGCAGGGTTCTCAGTGTGATTTTTTCCCATGCTTTTGTGAATGGATATAAAAGATACTTCTACTGAAGCGTGAAGTTACAAAGAAGACCAGGATGGGTAGATTTTCTAAATTCACAGGACTCATCCTGATGAGATGGACAATCTCTAGAGGCCAAATAAAACCCTGCAAAAAAAAGCTGCTCAGCTTCCGCCCAGCTATTGTGTTTTGTGTATCAGAGGTTCAAAAATTAGCCAGTTCCTCTTTTCAGCACCTTCCTGAAGCCCAAAGTGTTTAAATTCAAGCATCTCAGGACAAATTTCCGCTCTCCCTGGCACCTCTCCACACAGGAGTTTCTTCTCCCTCTGCCAAGGAAATGGTCAAGTCTTTGAACTACAAGGGAAAATTCAGTAATACAGACAAACACAAATTTGCTCTCAAGAGATGAAAAGGTTGGAGAAACTACAGCAGCTTGAGACAGCATTTCTGTCAGAGGGAACAAAGGCATGTGATGACATACTCATGACAAGAGGGACCCTTATGACATCTCATTATTGTTGAGCTATTGAGCTTGAAGTACCACTAAGCACTTACCCAAGTTTTTAGAAAAAAGGAACTCACTGCATGAATTCATCTGAGACAGAGACGTTATAGTTAATCACTTTTAAAAAATGGATCAGCCCCCCAGGAGAACAGGAGAAATTCAAGTCAGTTTTCACAGCTTGAAGTAATTGATGTCTTCTTTTTGGACATTTTAACACTAAATTTGTTCACAGAAAATTTAATTAAAATCACAGATGGGATTGATCACTGCATGTGTTTCTTTTATAGCATAGCATAAAAGAATAGTCATGGTGTTCTTGAAAACCCCTAGAATATATCTTATATCATAAATAGTAAGTTAAGTGTCTTTGCAGTAATCAGTAGCCAACAGAGACAGGGGTGATGTACAGCATGAAAGGATTTAGTGTACACCATAGATTCACTCTGAATTCTGTCCATTTGGTGATATCAGCCAAAGTTAGTGCATGTAGGAGCTTTCTTGACCTTCTGAATAAAAGAGCTAAAGATACCGTCCCAACTATAGAGTTTCAAAAGGTTCACTCCACCGCAGGTTCTGATGAGCATATCAAAGGAGATGAACTATTGCATATTAAAAGTAATCCTCGCTGGAGCATAAGTGTCTGTGCGCACTCCGCCACACAACTGAATGACCTATTCATGTGTAGAAAATCAGGCGTTCCCCAGCTCCAAAAAAGAAATTATCTACCATAACTCAATTTGTGATTAAATTGGTTGCAGCTTGGCTTCAATTTGCTTGCTTATTGTCCGGGTATGACGTTTCTACCCAGAGGGGCAAAAACACTTAAAACAGAATGTCTGTTTTATCCGAAAAGCAGATATGAATATGAAGACAGAAGACAGGACGCTCAAAAATAAATATGAATATAATTCAAGGTGAATGGGGACCAGTTAGCTGACATGGACAGAGAACATGTGGAAAGCACTCAGTGCATCACTGTGATGAGTTTTTAAAATGAAGTCTTTCATGTTTCTGCAGTTCATTCATGTCATCGTACTACTAATGATTGTAAATGCCAAGCTCTGGGGGGGGGTCACGCCTTGACTGCCCCTACAGTCACTTCCTATACATACATTTGCCTTTTTTCTGTAGCAGTACTTGATTCAAATGAACTGAATGAATTCAAACTGCAGTTTAATTTAACGTTACAGTAATGTGCATGACACTGAATATAGTAGCCAGCACCAAAAAGGAAGATTCATGAAGCTCACCAAGCCTGAGCTCATGGCCAAAAAGGCATTTTGACCTGGCTCTTCCTCTCCTCTCTCTAGGATCCGTCTGCACATTCTTCGCTCTGTTTTCCATCTCTTCTCTCCTCTCTTTCCTCATTAAGGCAGGGGAAAAGAGCGTATGGCCCAAATTAGCAGGGTGAGCACTAACACTTACAAGCTCCTGCTCCTCTGCCGTCTCTGTCCATCAGTGGCATTGGGGAGAGTTTATACAGTTTAACCTGAGCAAGTTTCTCTGGCTGGACCTGCCCTTCTCTTTCTAAATCTCAGGCCAGACTTTTTTATTTTCCTCTGTTCCTCCAGGCTTCAGTTGACAATTGCACTCCTTTCAGGAGATGACACTGTCTGGTATATTTTGACAGAAAAGTTGTATGGAGACTGTCTGGCTTAATCAAAACTTAGATAACATGTACTTCTTTGAATTCTTTGAAATGCAATAAAATCACAGGAAACTTTACTTTTATCTTGTGCTTCTGCTTGTTTTGCTGTTGAAACTTTTTGTTGCTGCTAAACTTGATAAGATACTCTTGGAAAAGCGATTTCTGATCTCGGTGGGACTCCAGAAATAACGTCTCATTGAAATAACTCCAATGAAGCCATGTAGGAAAGTTCATTTGCTTTTTAATTCTTTGAGTATTTCAGCTAATTTCAGCTTAGTCAGCTAAGCATAATTTAAATATCTGTTTGAGTGCCATGAACGCTAAAAAGATTATTTTAGTAAACAAATATTCTGTCTATCATTCTGGCAATAAATTGGGTGATCTGATGAGAAATGACCTTTTTTTAATTTTATTTTTATTTTTAAATCAAATATCCATCCATCCCCTACAATTTTAATGCTTTGAAGTTGAGAAACATTAGAGCCAGTATGGTAATTTGCTCAGATACATGATAGAGTGTAAACATTGATATGTGAGTGTAATGGGATGGATATTTTACTGTGCTTGTATCCTTTTTATGAGAGAATTACTAATTTGAGAAGTAAAAACACATTCTCACTTGAAGACTGAACAAGATTTCTGGTCATTAAATTGAGAGAAAAAAAATAAACTTACAATTAAATTTTTTTGAGTGATCTGAAAAACAAACCATTATCAACTAACTCCAGCCAGCGTTACTGTCTAAGCAATTAGCATTGTTGCAACGTAGGGCTTATTGAGTTCACAAGCCAATTGAGTGGTTTGCTTTAAGCTGAGATGAAGGGGAAGTTTTCTTTTCAGATCATCAGCTGGGTGATGTACTCTTTTTCAAACAGAATCACAATGAGAGTTTTTCTGTGTACTGAGTACACCCTGTTTCTTTGAGCTGGATCCTATCCTGGATAAATAAACAATGACTTCTGTGAGGCTGGAGTTTATGTAGATATCGATGTATCCCTGATCAGAAAAGAAAGAGTAAATAGCTTCATACTTAAGTTTTTGCACAGATTCCCCAAGCAAGATGTAGCAATCAATGCACTTTTAAGAGCAGGGATTGCAAAAACAATATTATATTTTTGGAAAGCTTTTAAGAAAACTTATTGCTTACTCATTCAGTGCCAGGCGCAGTAAGAGACATGATGGTAAAAGCATTCAGGATAGAAAAGGCAGACATTTCCCTGAATAGTTGATCGAGCTAAAAAAAGAGGGACAACAATATGTGGTTTAAAGAAAGAAAACTCAATCATAATAGATCTTGGCTCATTCAAGTCCTGGTGGACCAAAATATAAATGATGGACTGCGTGCTGGGTGGTGCCACTCCACCTCCCAGGTACTTCAGACATACAATTTACCCCGACTGTCTGAGGAGCTCATCCATGCAGCCCTCTCACGCTGATATCACCACATTAAAACAGGCTCTGATTACTTTTAAAACAGCTGCTAACACCATCATCATATCAACTTTAGAAGTGAACATAAATTAGTTCTTATTATGAGGCCTGTTCTCTTACTGCTTTGGAGTTAAAGATGATAAATGCCATTTATTGTGTGGGGTAACTTTGGAATGCAGTGCTGATCTTCATATTTACATTAAGCCCCAGATCAAAGGGAGAACAGACTTTTCTTTTACGACATAGCTTGGAAAAATTGTTCCCCACCATCTGAAATTCTTGAGAAAATGTAAACATAAAGCTTTGCAGAGCCCCATCAAAAATCACTTGCTCTACCTTCAATCAAAAACACATTTTCCCACTTGACATTTAGAGAAAACGCATTTTTTGACACAGCAGGGGAGCAAATCAGCCAGAATTACATCCATAAATGAATATTGCACCGCATTAATCATATACAAATTACCATAGAGCCCAGAGGCTGTCTACAAACTAGGCCTGACATCTGATGAGTTTGAGTAATGAAGGGATGAAGGCAAACCCTCTCATCCTCAACCACAAAGTCCAACTCCCACTCAGGCTGAACGGCTGCTGAGCTGACCTTCCCTCACAGAGATCAAACGGCTGCATTGATAAAAAGAAAGGCACACTTTACTCATGAGCTAACTCTTTGACATATGAACCACCACAGCCAGCACCCTCCTCTTTATGACTCACTGTTATGCTTTGCAGGCCATGAACTAATATCTGCAGCAGAGGCATTTTGCTTGAGACATGTTGACCACAATCAGCTTGGTAAAAAAAAAAAAAAAAAGAGGAAAACACAAGTCCAGCTTTATCTGCAGCTTCATGGCAACCACATGTTTTTCAGCTTAAGCAGACAATCACTTCAGGAGTACCAAAACTGCCCTAAAGCTTCACTGTGTATGGTTTCATGGAGAAGCTGGCCAACAATGAGAAGTCTGCACCTCTCACTGTTTCTGCTTTTAATGTTAATCTTTACGACAAGTTGGAAAAACTACTTTGAACTGTTAATACTCTTGTAAAATTTAAACCCTCATAATGATAGTCAGGAGTCAGGAGTCAGGACACTGTGTGATAGAGCAGCCGCTGATTTGTCCAGAATGCTGAATAACATCAAAGTCTTGTGAAAAGAATAAAAAACAAAACCCATGACTTCAAAACTCTGTTGTTCTGTTTTCTACTTGTGATTCCTCTGACAGCAGACTGTTTCCATTCATCAAAATCAAGTCATTCACAAGTCATCCGTCACCACATGGAGTTAGGGACACTGAAAACGCAAAGCAGCTTCATGTGTGGTGCATGACATTATTAAACTGTCATAAATGAAAGTGAGCAGAGGCAGTCACACTGATGTCAGGAGACTAACTCAGTGGGGAAAAAGTCTGACTTCTTCTTCAAAAGCGTACAACGTGTTTGTCATGATCCTCAGTGGCTGTAAACAACTCTTTGGCACTTTTTATTGACACTTTATAAGATTTTAACCTGAGCCTGATTTTTTCATCGGAAAAAAATGAAGAGTATTTTACAACATTTGTTGAATATCAGAAACCTTTCTTTCATTGTAAAATAAAGAAAGGCTCCACTTGAAGTTATAAAACGTCAAACAAAGGAAAAATACACTGCCTGGCAGAAAAAAAAGATGCCACCAAAAGAAAGGTCACACACTAACATTTTGTTGGATCGCCTTTAGCTGTGATTACAGCACACTTTTGCTGTGGCATTGTTTTCATAGGCTTCTGTTATTTAGATTTAGATTTAAATTTTAAATGACATGGCATCATATTCATATAAGTTCACCAGGAGAGAAACAATGAACAAATCTTGGGATAGACACATCTGATAAAATGACACAAGAGCTTTTTTTCTGCTCTGAGTGAGTGTTTGACATGACATAAAGCTTTGTTTAATCTTTAGGTATGCTGATCCTCCACAGTCCTATGAAACTGTGAAAGAAGAACTATGATCCAGTCCTTTCTCATTGTGAAAAACGGACAACAGATCAGCATCAATTACTCTGATTCCAGCTATTCAACATCTGTTTCCTTACTGTGCTGCAAGCTCATGAGCTCTCAAATGATTCATTCACATCATGTTAAGACATTTATATGGATAGTTCATACGTTATAATGGGGAGCAGGTTCTGATTTTTAAACTGCCACTTAAAAAGATGGAGACACTGTCTTGAAACTGGCCCTTTGTCGCACTGTCACAGCCATAAATTGAAACTGATTCATTGGCTGTGACAGATGGATAAACAGACTCAAATGTGCTCATGTTTGAGTGTGTTGCATCATTTGGCTAATATTGTCTTGAATAAAAATCTAATACACATGTAATTGTGTGCAGAAAAAAGCTGGATGATTTTGGCAGTGCAGCAGATCTGATCGGCCGTCCAGAAATCCTGAATAAATTATCAAAGCTGTGTTGCAACTAGCAGCTTGTACCTTTTGTTACACTTGCATTGAGATACATATAAAAGTCTGAAGCAATTGAGCACCTGAACCCTCTGGTCACTACAGTAGATAGCTATTTAAAGTCATTTTCTCCTAAAAGTCTCTATAGTGGGACAGTGGTCAGTTGTTGTAACTGCTAGTCAGTTTTCTCCGACTACAACACACAGCCACACTTGTGGACCCCTGCTAGCATATTCTTCAATTCAAAAACAACAACAACAAAAAAACACCCTAGCTACAAAAAAAACATGCAATGATATACAGAAGATATAGTTACATCACAGTAAATGTACTGTCCTACTGTTTTTCAGAAATTAGTTTAAAATAATGGTAAATCACGATGAACCCTATGTCGACTGGAACAAGCATCATGCGACAGCAAGTATATGTCTAACACAAAGTTAAAGTGGGAAAATTTCTTAAAATATTTTGCAATGCATAAAAAAAATATTCATGGAATTATGAAAAACCACAATTTAATTCATTTTTTCATAGTTTTCATACTGTTTAATACTAAGAGCCATGTATCCCCTTGGAGTGGACATGTCTATAACTTTATGGCAAAATCAAATATTTGAGCTCAGTAATACCAATCCTGCATCGATGATTGAATTAACACTGACTGCAGCTGTGTGTCCCACATGACGAATATCCTTATAAGTTGGATAATGTCTGAGGTAATTAAGCATTTTTTGTATGCATTATACTTACAGTCTATGGGATTAAGCTAAGCTTTCTAGTTAAGAGATTCTTAACTCAGAGCTGTGGTAGCAATGCTAACTCAGTGGTTAGTACTGCCGCTTCACAGCCAGATTAGCACAAGCTTTAAACAATTAAATCTGTCATGATAATACTAACTTATTTAGCTCATAAGCAACCACAGCCTGTTTGACTGTTTCTCTTCTGCACATTCTTTCCATTGCACATTTTAAGTCCTCATTCATTGTACCATTTAACTTAAATGTATTTTTTCTTCTTTTTCTTTTGTACTTAAGTATTTTTTTTTTAGATTACTCAATCTCAGTTTTTTATATAACTGATATTCAGTGTTTATTCATGCATGTTTATTCATACATGTTTTGTACAGAGAGAGTTAAAATTGGTATCAAAATCCTTGTGTACTTCTAAAACATACTTGGTGAATGAAAGAGATTCTGATTCTGATTCTGATTTTTTTTTTTTTTGCGCATTCAGTTTGTAAACACAGTCTGGTGTTTAAAGAGCCAATTATTTGTATTCAAACAGCATTACTTATACTCAACTCAATATTGGCTATGAGGACTTGCCTCAGATTTTCCCTTTGGTGACTCAAACTCTGCTCAGACTCAAATAACACTTAATCCAGACCCAAGCTTACCATGTCATTTTAGTCAACGAAACAATAAATGGCAAATATGAAATACTGTCTCTCTGTCGGTCAGTGACTCTGGTAAATAATTGGTGTCTTTGATACAACAGGCTACTCGTGGATGACAATAATTTCTGCATGTTAAAACATCATTGATAAAATAATTGCTGCACAGAGGCATAAATTATCATTACATTTATTGTTCTTTAAATCAGATGAAGATTTATTTTCCATCTGCTCTTTTCTGAAGGAGCACAGTGAACCAAATGAAGTCTTTAAACCAAGAGGAAAACAAATTTAATGAACTGACAGATTGGCACAATCTGTTCTCTGATTTGGTTTTCCAAGTTCCTTGCAGTGTTAACGGTAGTTTCTGTTTTTGAGTTCCATTTCTTCATTCAGACCTTGTGATTTACCAGAGTCTAGCATGAACCACAAGATTGTTTCTGTGCCATTTCTGTACCACCAGGTCTTTAGTTTCGTGGGCAGAAATAACAGGTTTCACACAGATGTTGTGGACGATCAGTGTGAATTCGTTTTTATTTATACCCCAAAGAGACATTTTAGGAAGACAGTTTACCAAGATTACGGCTGCATGGTTCTGAATTTAGCATTTAAACAAAAAAATGTAAAAGTTAAGGAGTACATATTATTTTTGTGTCAACTATTGGTGAGGTTCATTGTGACTCTGGAACTTTTTACACGTGTAAGAGTCAATAAAGCGATGACGACTGTCCAAATGGACGTGCACCCTTAATTTTTGTGCAAAGTAACATTTCATTCTTGGTTCCACAACTTTCCATTTTGCAGTCACTTTTATCTCTGAATCTTAATGTACCTCCAACTATCTGTCTCTTCTTCCTCTTCTGTTTTCAATGAAGTGATTCGAGAAATACAAACTCAAAGCATCCTTCAGCTGGTTTTGCTTTGACCCACGAATGCCCTGAAACACAAGGCATGTACAGCTGCCGGATGATGTCTGTTATCCAGCCAGAAGAGTGAAATCTCTCTCTCAGTCTCTCAGTCTTCAGCAGAACTTTTACTTCAGAACAACAGGTGACTCTCATCCAGCAACACAGCTATGGACATGGCACAGAACACTTTCTCTATCTGTTGGTGGTTAAGTAGGGAAAAACAATAAAACACAAAGGGCTAGAGGACAAAAATGAAAAGATTTATCCTGTAACCCTGCCAAAGAAAATCTAGAAGGACTCAGAGAGGGGAAACATGGTATTTTGCATAGAGACAAAAAATATCCTCATGCAAAAGCAATTTATCTTCCATCCTCAGGGAGGACTTCACTCAGTGATCAACAGAACAGGCAGTTATTTGACTCAAGAGGTATTTCACTGAGCCAGCATCTGATTCCCAGTTATGTTATAGAGCCAAAGAAATCAATTTACACCGAGATGGAGCCCCTCTGGAGTGAAGCTGTGGTCAACCTCTTAATGTTTGGCTTGATCTAATGTGTGATTAGTTGCCATTAGACAACTTAGTGTCAAAGTGAACTACAAACCCAAAAGCAACACAGAGGAAAAGTCTGACTAATTTAATATTAATCAACAGGGTTCAAAGTGTATTTGTCACAAACTCATTTCATATTAAACACCACACAAGTCAAGTGTGCATTTATGGAGTACATTTTTAACTAAGAATGCCCTGATCAACATTTTTTGCCCCCAATGGTACTTTGGTACTTAATATCTGCTGATACCAAGTCCTGATCCAACACTTGGGTTCATAGAGATAAACCTCGAAAAAGAGGTAAGAAAGTCAAGCTGCAAACCTTTCTTTTGTTTTGTTTCCTCACAAAAATAAATATCAAAATCAACAGCCAAAATTTGTCTTGAGCTTATTAATTCCATTTCATTTAGTTCAGTTAGTTTTGATATTATAGTCATCTTATCTATATTATGTGCTCTCCAATGTCCTGAACTTGTGTGCATGCAATACAGAGTTCCTAAATCCCAGACTGCCATGAATGCATCACACCCAAAAAAAGACACCCCACCCATCCTCTTGGAAAAAATATCCAAAGATACTCAAAGCACATTTATAAACTTCTGTGGGGTTTTTTTGTTTGTTTGTTCTTTGATAAACCAAAGAACAAAACAGAGGTGATCCATTTTTTTGACTTATGTAAAAGTATTAATATGGCTCAAAATTAAAGAAAAAGAAAACAAGGGCTGGCAATCAATGCATGTTTTCTGTTCCAATCTGAGAAGTCGGGGCCTGAGTCTTTTAGGTCAAGACACATGACATTCATACTCAACATCTTGACAGGGAGATACATCAGAATTATGTACCACTGCAATAGTTTATAATAAATGTTAATGGTCTGTAAAACAAGCTGAGCAGAGCCCTAACATTTTAGGGATTTTATCAAACCGCCCTTGACAAAAGTTTGTGACCAAAAAGGAGAAGGCAAAAGAGTCTGTATGGTCACCCCAGGTAAAGGCTAAAATTCAACAACCAATAGCATGCAATGAATAAATTATCCTGGATCAGGTCTCAATAATATTACCCATAGTTTTATGAAGGGATAGTATGAAGACCACTCAACCTTTTCACCCAGCTAGTGCACAACTCTTGGCTTTCATATAATCAAAATGGATGCCTACAAAAAAATGATAACATAAAAAGAAATAAGATAAAAAGGAAAAATGTGTTTCAGTCCTATGTTGTAAAGATGATTACAGCCTGAAAACAACTTCAGATCCATTTCTAGGGCAAAGCAACCAGCACTGGAGCACTGTTTCAAAGATTTTTCTTCACAAGTTTTTCAAACCACCAAATTTGACAGTTTAACACTCACGTCAAAGCTTCAGTCACCTCATGTAACCAAGATAGCTTTACCTTGTTCTCAATCTCACTGACGTAACCCAGAGTCTCTGTTTCAGTCAGTCTATGCTTCATAAGGATTAAATCAAACCAAGACCTAAACTAAAATCAAAGGGTGCATATCACATGGTTTTTGTCATCGAACAGGAAACAGGACAGAAAACTGAACAGCAGCATTTCTGATCTCTCTAGGAGGAAATGAGCAGAATTTTGGTGGTTATGGGTCGAAATGACGACATTGGTCAGCCCGAACACCGCCTTTGTGCATTATTCTGTGCCTTCCTTTTATTATTTTTATGGAGCTGGGTTACATTGTTTGAGGAAAAGAGAACAGTTAAATGTGAAGTCATAGCGGGAATGCAGCTAACCCTGTTTTTATCATTTGCAATTAGGCAGTGTAGAGTGTAAATGACTTTTTCTCATTGGTGCAAAGTACCTAAGCTTGGGAACCTGTAAACACAAATCCTTGTTACTCTATATTCCTACTAGCTCCCTTTCCATGAGCCCAAAGGCTAAACTGAACCATAGAGTAAGCCATGTTCTATCATTTCATAATGAAAAACAATGAATGTTTGTTCTCGCACTGCCAGCGTATCAGCAGGGGATAGAGGTTGGGAAGATGTGGTTTAGAGCTAGAACTAATAAAGTAAACATGGAGTGTCTTGTGTTTCAAGTCAAAAACAACTTATTCAATATTTTTCAAAAAACACATCTTTCCTAAAGCTTAACCAAATGCTGTGAGTACCCAATCATAACCATTACAGAGTTGAATAAGACTTCAATTGATAACAGCAGACACACTGGTTGAGCAAAGGTGGACAGAGATTTCACAGATAAAATTCATGTTACGTCTTTTGAGTAACTGATCTTATTTGTATCTATGCAGAAATACTTAAAATAACTACAAAAATGTGAGTTTTCACTGAAACCTGTTTTTTATTGATAGGTCAATTTAGCATATGATGCTGGGAGACATCTAAATGTGCAACGAGATAAATGTCCCTCACTTGCTGCTAAATCACACTGCATGCTGGACACAATTCAGGACCAGAGAGGGAGGGCTTTGACATAATACTGTGAGTTTTGGCACAGCTCACCGTCTCTGGGTTTTCTCCTGTCACTGAGACTGACTGCAGTAAGATAGAGCCACTTAAGCTGATCCACCCTCTGTGGCTACTACAGCACATTTAAACCTAGACAAGCCAAGAAACTATCCCTTTTACCTCCTCCCTTCTTTTTCTTTTTTTTCTTTTTAAAAAGAGGGTTGAGTGTGTACCAAAGGGAATGTCAAATAAACTCCACGAGAGCATGCTCATTCAAATATTCAACAGATAAAACATGTGGCTCAATTTTTGGAGAGGACAACCCAGATTTGACCCACAAAAACTGTCTCATATAACAACAAGCACTGGTATGAAAACTTAGTAAGAGATCAGAGACTAAAGATGCAGCCTCAACATCTAAAAGGTGAACTAATGTGCTTCGTGGGAACATTTTAAACCAGATGAAGTCACAGTAATGCCAATCATACTTCTCTACTGGATCTAAGTCAGCCCATCATAGTTTCTCTTTCCCAGATGACATGCCTCTATGCTTCTGCAGGAACCCAACACTCATACCATTCATACAAGAAGCGTAAACTGGTCAGATTTGGTGAAAAGCAGAGAACAGTAATTCTTATACTGGTCTGTTATTTTTTCAAAAAATGATAAATGAAAGTTTTGACCAGATAAAGTGATTGCGCTGACAACGATATAGTCATGTTTTAACCTCATTTAGCTCATCTAGGAGGAAGAAAAGGTTAGGAAACTAAATCTGGATATTACTCCCCTGCTCGTCTGTTGACTAGTGTGAAAACTAACGAACAGAAGGTTTTCCTCTACTGTGTGTGTGTGTGTGTGGTGGTGGTGGTGGTGGTGGGGGGGGGGGATTAGCTGCTGAATTTATAGAATCAAATTTGCTGCAGTTGTGAACCCAGTGGTTGCTGCGAGGGCCGACTTCTTGCCAAGTCTTGCAGCATTTATAAGAGGATAGAAATGTAAATCAGTTGCTCTATAGTGTGACTCCAGTGAATATATCAACTAATTTTAAGGAAAAGTAAATGAGGAAACAACTATAGGTTTCTCTTGTTTTCTCCTTTTTGTTTTTTTAAGGCACAATGTGTGGACAAGTTACATCAGTTTTAATCAAAATAGACATGGCTCAGTCTAAATACTGCAGTGCACACCAAAGTGTGGGTCATTAAAAATGTGTTAATATTATTATTATTAGTAGTAGTAGTAGTATTGTGTTTTTTTCAAAAAATCAAAGAGCTGCATTCACTTGTCTTTCTGCAATGACTTGATGAGGGTTGACTGTGGAATTAGCGCCACCTACTGTTTAAGTGACAAACCAAACCCTACTGTTTGCATTGCAGCAACTGTTAAAAACGCGCGTATCGGGGTTAAATATTTTATTTTCGTTATGCTATGTAAAAAAAAATGATATCATTGAAAAAAGTCTGTTTCAATTTTTATTTAAAAATTAAACTCATGATAATCCATAAAAAGAATCGCAAAAGTAGCACAGATTAAAAAAAAAGTTTAAGTGTAGTTAGAACACTGTGCGTAGAGAAAAAATATTTTTTAGAGCAGAGGTGAAAAATTGTACTTACTCATCATAATGACAATAGGGAGATAAGTCCTGTGATGATTTATATAATCCATGGTCATCTTTTTGGCACATCCACAGAGGTTTCTTGTATTGTTGGGGCACCTTTAGGTCGTCATGAATGCGTAGAGCTTTTCAAACCGGCTCGAGAAGCCCACAGTCAACACTTCAGGCAGGCACGCGCTCCTCCTCGTAGTGTAGTTGTTCCTCCAAGTTGCGCACTGTTACTCATTCCAGTGATGCTGATGCTGCTGCAGCACCCTGTGACGACAACCCCTCTCCCCCTCTCTTTCACACTATCACCCCCTTTACTCACTCTCTCTCTCTCTCTCTCTCTCTCTCTCTCTCTCTCTCGCTCTCTCTCTCTCTCCCTCCTCCCTCCCTTAGTCACCACTCATACTGGCTACTGGTCCTAGAGACATTCATATTCTCAGGTTTCCTCTCAGTCTCTTTCTCTGCCTGAAGAGATGAGTCTTCTGATTTAACTCTCAGAAGTCTTTAATAACTGTGTTCCGGCTGCAGGTGGTTTTACACACACACACACACACACACATATACAATAAATAAAGTAGCATGAAGAATAATGAAAATGAATATTCAACAAAAAAGGATCAAAGACCTGGAGAAATATTATTCAGTTAGGAGAAAGGTTCTTCGTGTAAAATTAAATTAAATTAAATTAAAGGGACAGTGAGGACTTTCTAAGGGGCGCGGTCACACTGGCCAACCGTGCTGTGCTTGGGCATGTAAAGTTCAGCTCGTTGACCGCAAGTAAACTGTGGCGACCGTGCGTGTCGGCACTCATCTGGTTCATGTTGGAGTAGTGTGACCGATGGCTGTACTGTCCTGCGGGCGAGCGGCACTGTGGGGGTTGAATGGCGCCTGAGTCCAGCATGGTTTGAATGGCCTAAGTGATCTTGTCAAAGTCTCATATCTAGATATATGCTTGATTATTATCCCCATTTATAATGAGATTATGAAGGCTAAAGTAGGTCATTTCTAAATGCTAATTCCTAGCTTCCTGATCATGTTGGAATAAACTAGATTGATTCATCGCAAGCCAACGTCTCTATGACAATGCAACACAGGCTGATGAACTTCAGCATTGAAAAGAGATTTATTTTCCTCTGCTAAAAACCATTTCTTTAATTTATTAAGTAGTACTAAGTAGTGTCAAGGCTTGCAATTACTTTGGAGGCAAATGAGAGGATTGCAGATCTTCTCTCAAACACGAACTTTCTTTCATTCAAGACCAGTTTTTGCATGACGCAAATTGATGAGGCATTTACAACACAAGGTTATTTTTTGAAGCTTGACACAGGGTAAGTTTTGTGTACTGAATTTGTTCTATAGTTAGAGAAAAAAGGCTCACTTGCTCAATTCACTTCTCTATAATCTTAAACAAACATCATTTCTCAGTGACATCAACACATGCTGCCTTATGTCTCTAGTTTAGAGCAGAGACCAGTGAGCACACATCACCTGCCGTTGTCTTCAATGAAAAACGATCACAGACTAATTCCATTGTTTCTCATTGGATCTCTGCTGATACTAAAAGACAGTGAATCCATGGGAGATATATTTCAGCACATAATGCCTGACAGAGAGACATTCAATTAATCAAACCAATGAATACTATCATCTCAGAAATATATGAATATATAATATATAAAATATATAATCAAACATGTCGTAGTAATTGTGTCTGTTCAAACACACAGCAGTACGGTCTAAGTATAAAGAAAAGTTTCAGATAAACGGAATGAGAAATTGCATGAATTTTCATCAAGCAGAATATCAGATGCTTCCATGATGCATTTTTCATTTGTTTTGATTGAGTGAAAATCATACATTCAGTTCTGAAGTTTGTCATGATGTTCCCTTTGAAAAGCAAAGACACATACAATATTAATGTTCCCTTTTTGTGTCTTACAGCTAAGTTTGAGTGTTTTTTTCCACTCCATGCAAAAAAAGCTACATTTGTCCAATAGTATGTTGATAGTGTCTTCATTTACATGTAACACAAATGGAAATCCACCCTTTCCTAGTGTTTTCTACATATGCTGTTCCACATGTGTTGACCTCGGAGTCCATCAAATATTAGCAGTTTTATCAAACATGGCTACTGCTGAGTTCTTTCATGTTCATTAGAGATAATTTCAATCAAATAGTGATGTTTTTCAGACCATTACACACTTCAGATTCCCACAGTAGCCTCAGGATCAGGGAACATGGAATGATGGGTGTTTGTCTAAAACACTCTTATGGTCATTGTGGTTACCAGGAGATGGGCCGTCCCTGACTCTGAAGAGGGATCAGCAAAAATCTTGAAAAGCTGTCCTGATGAATCCATAGGGATTTTATCTCTGCTGATGAATGATCTCTCAGGTGCTTCAGGCTTATGGAAATACGCCTCCATGTGAAGAGAGATGAGCAGCAGAATTGATAACACTTGTTACAAATGAAACACATGAGCACAGGAGGTAAATCCCATACTGAGGCCATCTGTTCGCCTGTGAAATGCTCTCATAACTTTGAACCAAGAATAAAACGCTTATGTCTGGTAATCAAAACCTCAGCTTCCCACTGGTGTGTATTTATCATAAATTTCTGACCATCTTGTGATCTGTGCTGTCCTTCTCTTCTGTAAGTTTCACACAAATTTAACACCATTAGTATCAGCCTTAAATTACTTGACTTGATGTTTTTTTTTTCTTAACTGTTTAAAGACTGTAACCACTCACAGATATCTGGGAGATAAACAGAGAGGGAATGGTTGAAATGAAGCAAAATGAAAAGCAAAGCATGACTCAAGCGCTGAGACTGTGAGGGATGTATTGTGCTCAATCCATTGCACTTTAACAACAATGAGACCAATTACAGAGCTGAGATAGGCAATTTTTATAACTGGTGCAACTGTAGGACGCATACAAGAAAACAGAAGGGAAAACAGAAAAGGAAAAATATGCAGCAAACAAAACCAGTTCAGTGTCCATGACCAACAAACGAGGCGCAAAAATTGATGGTGAGCACTAAATTTGAAGGTAATAAACAAGAAGAAAAGAAAAGGAGAAAAAGAACAACAACAGATAGAGCTGCAGCAGAGGAACACATAACAACACATGATACAAATAAACCAATAAACACCAAATACAAGTTTACTTGTTCTTCTTTAGGAGGATAACCAATACAGCAGCCAGTCACCAGGGGGAGCTAAAGAAGTTCTGGCCTCACTCTGGATGGCTGTTTATTCTGACTCTAGCTGCGTCTCAAATCTCAAACTTCCATTTGTACACTTACATGAGGTGCACTGCATACACTGTGCACCCATTTCACAACCGATCACAGGTGTTATTCTAGTTTTCATTCATTGCAACCCTCAGCCATTAGTCATTGTTTGATATGGTGCCGATTGAGAGTGAGAAGTTTCAGCGTTCCACACTCAGCTTTTAGACGGTTTTGAGTGCTTGAGCTGAGGAATCATAATGCGCTGCTTTTTTTCCACGCTGATGTGAATGTACTTATTCACTCAAAACAGTAAGTGTAGGCGCATAAGTACATGATTTGGGACACAGCCTCTGTTTTAGATATGCTTTATCTCCTTATGCGGCCACTAACACTAAATTTGGTTCATGTTTGAAACTGAGAAGCAATTTTTGAATAATTAAGACACTTGATGTAATTTTCACAGTATTCAAACCATCTGTTGCAGGGTATGTGTTGTTTTTAGTTGATTGTGTTTATATATATATATACATATAGATATGTCTGTGTGTGTGTGTATGTGTGCACATGAAAAAAAATTGTCATGAATTTTAAATGTGACTTTTTGTGTGCAATTAACTCCACAAGTTCAAAGAAAACCAGCTAGCTTACAGGCTTTAAAAACTCTGACATCTAACCAAGAGGATTGTTTGTGAAGTCTGATGTATTTTTATACCAATGTGTTTTTGATTCTATTTAATATGACTATTCACATGGAAGTTTTATGATTTTTATGGTGCAATAACTTCTTTGGCTTCTCAAAAATATTCTTTGTGAGCAATTTCTAACAGCACAACACTTTAAAAAAAAGTTTTAAAAAAGTGTTATTCTTCTTTGATTAGTTTGGGTTTTAAGAAAAAAATCTGAGTGTCCATTCAGCAAGGGCAAAAGTAAAAAGGAAACGGACAGAAACTCCTGCAGTTCAAACAAACAGCCCACGTTTGTATTCGATGGAGGAAGGACAGAAACTAATCAGAGCACGATGTCTGCCAGTACTGCATCTTCCTGGAGCGAAGCAGACAGTGTGAGAGTTTAACAGCTTTCTTCTGAATCGGTCATGTTGCCACCACATCTGAAAAGTATGTGACACACACTCTGAGTTCAAGATCAATTTTCATCTTCAGTGCACATCTTTCAGACACAAATGTTCCAGCAGACTTGGTTTCATGGTGTCGAAGCTGCAGAGTTTACCCGTTTTCAGTTAGCTGACAGAAAAAGATCACACAAACACAAAATTTCCTCATAGTTTTATGGGTCTTGAACTGCCGCTATCGTTCTGCTTAAAGAAAATGACATTAGCATTTCCACTGGAGGTTTTGGCTCCAGCTCAAAACATTTATTTTGATCTTCTGTCTCATTTTTCTTTGCAAAGTTTCCTCAACCAGCAGCTGTTTGAAAACCTTCAACTGACAAATCTGACCAGTATATGAAAGTTAAACTGAATCCATGAGGCATCTGTTTTTATGAAGTAGAATTCCTCATGTTCCAGTTATCCGACAGCTAAGGTTCAGCAACTGCAACCAGCTTCCTCACATTTTTATCTCTAAGTTTTATTCCAAAGTAAACCTAAATGGACTGGTTCGCATGCTGTTATAGATAAACTGGAGAAATTTCTGTAATGCATTTGAGCTGAAAAGACTGTGAGAGACATCCAAAACTAATATAGGAACTCCCATCTCTGCAAGACATTGTCATGAATCACATACAATGTGTCAGTTACAAGAAAATGGTATCAGAATTTTCCTGTAACATTATCTTTGACTTTTGAAAAACGCACAAACTGTTAAAGGGAAAAAATCAAATTGGCTGCAGCACAAAAATAGACAAGATACCAGCAGAAAATTCAACAAGGATCACAACAATAGCTCTCTTTTCATTGTCTGTGGCAGAGTCTATATAGTTTTAGGGTTATTTAAGGAATAGAGAACAGTGTAATGAAGGAGGGTGTGTGGCAATTATACAAGAGGCTGATGTGACAAAATATCATGTCTGCAACAGATTCAAGTAAATACAAGAAAATGACAGATTTAAGACCCGACCCTGTCTTTGTCAGTTTGTTGTGAAGTGCACAATGTGACACAATATGACACAATTTAATGCACTAACAGCTGAGACCGTGTACTGAAAAAAAAGTGCTAGCATTTTAGGTTCAATTTAAGAAGATTGATGAGCTTGTGTGGATGGGAATGTGCAGAATTATTTCTGGCTTTGTAACAAGGCAAAGCTTGTTGATGAAGCACACATACTACAAAAGAAATGAGTCAGTCGATAAATTACTCTGACATTAAGAGCTCACAACTGCCCACATCATTTAAACCAGCAAACATGACAGATTCGAGATGAATCTGAACCATAAAAAAACATACCACCATGTTGTTGGAGTTGTGGTTTATCTTGTTTCTGTGGTAACAGAGAAATTTTCTCCCTGTGCTGGTTTGTTTTCACAACCTGAAACATCCTGAATCTAAAGTTTCTGTTTCTGTACCACAAAACCTCATCAGAAATTCCCTTTCTTTTTGATAAACAGACCTGAGTGCAGAGCAGATGAACTTGCAGGTGTGTCTGTGTTTTTAGAGATTTGGAGAAGCTGTGAGCTGAATCAGAGATACAGCACCAAGTTCAGAAGGGGGGGGGGTTTGATTAAAAAACTTAGTCAAAAGATAATAACTGAGGTGCCATGAGCAATACTGAGAGATTGTTTCACATTTGATCAAATTACACATGGAGGGATTAAACTGGAATGTGTCTGCTCCAAAAATAATAACGTTGATTTTTTGGAAATGAGATGAACTCCCATCAGAACAGTGTGGCTCTGGGGGTCACTGAACCTCTGACCTTCAGTTAGTTCCCTGTTTTATTTCACCACAGAAGATCCACTTTTGCAGAAAAGCTTTTATTTTGTGATTTTTTTTTTTTATATCATTTTACCTTTCATTTCACTAGCTTGCCTACATGTTTACTCATGTATCTATTTCATTGAATGGCTACTCTTTAAAAAAAAAAATTATGAAATCAAAATGTTAACTTTTTATCTAAAAAATGGTACATACAGTGGGAAAAATATCTCAACAAAGCCAGCATTTTTATGGTTTGAACTGTCTGACACAGACTTAACATTATAGAAACTGTTCACATTTATGGGTTATGAACTACTTTATAGTCTTAAGTATCTATCTCCAAAAAGCCGGGGGGAGGGGGGGTACTCTTCTTTGGTTTTTAGAATATGACCACCCTACACTGTCTCTCATTTGCTGCTTATCTTATTCATTCTCATCCTAAAGGTGCATATTACCAGCTTTATATCCAAAAGCTTTTGGTTCTTTTTGTGGACTGTACACATTGATCTTAATTACCGTCTAAGATTGCTCTTGGGTCATATTTCTATTCTTCAGTTTACTGTGGGTGCTTCATTCGTCACCAGCAAAGAACCTCTGCATCTCTGCTTATAACAAATTGTATATAAGGCTATAACATTTCTTCAATGTGCTGCTTAGGAGTGTGATGCAAATAAGTTGTGCAGCCGTCACTGGAGGAAACTCAAACAAGTTGACTTTCTTTACACAGCTAGGACAGACACATATGGGAAAGGACAGTGGACGTTAGAGAAAGAAAAATAAAGGCTGGAAAGAGTTACCCATGAATGTGGTGATACACTGAAAGAGGAAATCACATAACAAGGTAAATAGATTCAGACCTGTGTCGTCATCCAGCTATGCTAGGGTCCATGTCCTCTTGAGGCCAAGTTCACATTGCTGTTGACCTCTTCTCCTCAGATTTCCACTTTATATGACACTGTAGAGGTATCCAAGTTTGCTTTATGTTAACTTAACTCTCTAGTGAGAACGGGGTGAGCATCCTGTAATGCCCATGAAAGGATGTAAGCATCCCAGAGTTCACGGAGGGTAATGAGATTAAGGTGCTGTTATGAATCATCAAGAGAAGCTTTTAAATACTCGACAGAGGGGGACTGGCAGCTGGAGAAGTCCTGGTGCCCAAAGGATTAAATCATAGGAGTGATGAAAGTTTGTTTTGTTGTTCTGGCCCACTCACTTCACTGGTTTTTCTTTATCATCTGTTTTGGTTGTTGTTGTTATTCTTGTTGGTAAATCTCCATGTTTGTCTCGCTCATAATTTTCCAGCCCACCCAGTCACAACAGATGGTTATTCAACCATGAGCCTGGTTTCTGCTCAAGGTTTCTGCACAGGGAACATTTTTTGTCCTTTGCCACCTTTACCAAGTACAAACAAATTGGCCAGCATTTCGCCTCTAACTCGTGTTTTAGCCTTTAGCCCATGCTCTATCACCCTACTGCATAACTTTCTTCTGCTTTTCTGTCCCTTTTCTGTCAGATAGTCCAGCTCCATTTGCTGTGGTTACTTTAAAATAAATCCAATAAACCATTTTCAGCAAGAAAAAAACAGATCTCTCCCCTCTTACATGGAAAAGTTTGTTTTATCGTTTTTTTGTTTGTTTTTTTTTCATTCCATGTACATTACTTTGGAGACATTTTTGTTGTTCAGATTTGCTTGTCAAATAAAGTGGATTGGGTTGGATTGGATTCTCATTGCTAAATTTTAACATGTGGTCTTGTCACTGAGACTTCGACTTGCCTTAAAACAATCTGGTCTGACCCGAGCAGGAAGCTAAGAAATAGCATTGAGGAATAATTAATTTTAGCGCCGACTGACAGGGCACAGACAGAGGAGTCTTTATTCAGAAAAGAGTAAAAAAAACAACAGGTGGCAGATGGAAGGCTCACAGAATCAGCAGACAAAGATGAGAGACAGGGGACTGAAACAGGATCCAAACACTTTCTAAAATACTGGATAACTATGGTGAGGGAAGCTGTTCTGGTGGGTTGTGAGCTGAGACTTTAAAGTGCAGAAAACAAGACACAGGTGAAACACATTAGGAAGAGGCCAGGTGATCACAGGAGGATGACCAGAACTGAAAATGAAGGAGGAAGGTGTTGATAGAATAAGACAGAAACCAAAACTCAAAGTGATATATAGTAGACTAGATAGACAACCCTCACACTGACAATCTCATGTCAGGTTGTGGATTATCATCGGGGACATATCTAGATATGAGATTTTTCTCAAGATCAGTTAACAAAATTCCTCACTGCCCCTATGATCAATATAACAAAAAAATATATCTTTGCTCTGCAGATTGATCCGTGTTAGTTGAATTCTGCTTTGTCTCTGACATGAACACAGTGGATTTCCAAGAGACATGTAAATAATAACGCAGCTAATAAACTGAGATGTCTTAGCTGGAAGTCATCTATCACTTCTGATCAGCATATACTGTCATCAGGTAGTCGTTGTGCCCAAGATGAACTAGTTCTCGGCAGCTTTTTGCACAGCTCAAAGCACAACCAGACACTTCATGACGCCTTAATGATTGGATGGCTGTCCATGAGCTGGATGGACTGTAAATAAAAGCCAAGCTTCCGCAGTCCACAATTAATTCACCCAGCTTTTATCTCCCTTTCAACATATTCTGTGACCTTTGTCTGACTATGTAAACCATCTCTCAGGATAATCTTAAATCTAATCAAGTCAATTCAATTAGAAGAAACTCATTACGCTGAATTGCCTGCAGAAGTAAGGCTTTGTCTCAGCTCTCATTACATGACATTTCTTCTTCTACGAACTGAATCTGGTTTGTTGGCACAAGAGGGGGACACAGGGTGAGATACAAGGAGAAGGGGTTCTCTTTTATGAGAAATCAAGACCACAAATCCTCATCAGCATCATGCAGGGAGCTTTGTCGTCAGTGCTGATTGTTTTTCTGTTCAACAGCAGGATTATGGGAAACTACTGACTTGATTTTCAAGGCACTCGTTTCAAAGGTGTAGCGTTGGCCAAGAAAGTGATCTCTTTTAATTATTTTGACAGTGTCAATTTGTGCAGCTAGATGTCAGTCTAAAACTTAAAAAAAAAAAACATTTTCATTTTTGTCTGTTTTTCCTTGAAACAAAAGCCCACACCAAGCATGTGTTTTAAATTTTCTGTGAGTCATGTTTGATTAACTCGTTGAAAATGATAAGACTGATTGCTCTTGGTGTATTTTCCAGCCATGTTTGGAAAAAGATTCTGGACATACAGCCAGACTTTTGGACAAACTTGAACCTTTGTAGGAAAATATCATTTACAGGAAAAGGCTTTTTGGCTATGTTCATACTGCAATAAAAGTGACCTGTCTGATGCTTTGGCTAAAAAGTGAACCATACATTTGGTTCATTTCTGACAGTGTGAACAGTACAAGTCACATTTAATTTGATGTATTCAAGTCAGTTTCAAGCCACTTTTAAATGTGGTACTGAATAGGAGACAAATTAGATTATGTTTTAAGGTAAACACGGTCTGAACAGCCAGGTCACACATCATTTTACAGTGGCACAGTCTTGCATCACAAACAAAAAGATCGGCAGGAATTAAATGTCTTTTTCCTCTTCCTCCTTTTAATGTAACCCACTAACAAATTTGCCGGCTACCCCCACACACTGTTTGTTTACACTGTTTAATATAAGGGCATAAATGAGACTAGCTGCCTTCATGTTCATTTTTTTAAACACTATTATGTGCATAACATAATCACTGTTCACCTGAGCATCCAAGTCAATTAAGTAGTAAGAGCTGTTTACATTGCAGTCAGCAGACAGACCACATTTAAAAAACAGAATCAAGCATTAATGCCTGTGGTGTGAACATAGGCTTTGTGTTGTCATTGCAAACATCACTGTCTACTTGTATGTTTAGCAGTGACAGATGTCATACAAAGTTCATGACATGACATTTGTGAGGGACCATATACATAAACAGCTTCTTTTTCCTTACAAGACAGAGGGAGTCTTTAGCATAGAATGATTGCGTCTTTAGTGGAAGTGTTATTATTTTGCTCAAGGACACCTTGGACTACCCGACCAAAAACCGGCAGATGCAAATGATTGAGTGCCTTGGTTTCACCATTAAACAGCAGCCAAGTGCATGTGTGTTACAGTGGATCTTGTTGATTAGATGGGGCCACAGGAGAATTTCAACATCAGATTCTGACTTAAAGTCTGACTTAGCCACTTAAAAATGGCATGTATGTACATGAAAACATCTAATATTTATGAAACATTAACATACTTGTGTTATTTATTTGCGACTAGAAATCCTACAGTGGCGGTGTGCTCCAAGAGGGGCTGATAATGCAGTGTGTGATGCCACATGTCCTGGAACAGGAGCCATTTAACAGGCGAGCTGACTCAGCTGACTGACAAAAGAGGACTAAAAAACAAATAAAGCATGGCGCCAGTGAAAATACAAGCTTCATGAAATTCTGAAATGGAAGACCAACTAGTTGATTTTTGGCAACAGCATGAATGTTTTACATACAAGAGACAAAACAATTCGTGAGCAAATGCAAACTGTTCCAGTCAATTTACAACATTAGTTAATCAGGAACAGTTCATTACTGAATTATTAATTAACATTTACAAAGTTGAGGAATGGCAGATCAGAGCTGGTCTTGACTGGTCCTGATGGAAGATACTAAGTCCAGTTCGAGACAGAGACAAGACCAAGACCTTAGGTATAGAGGTATAGAGTATGTTGTTTACATCAGCAGTCAACAGGAAGCAGCTTGCTCTTTAGAAATAATCTAATAAATATGAAATATAGTACTACCAGGGTTTGACAGGAAATGTTTCCTTAATCTTCTCTGATTGAGAGAGTGTCTCCACATTTATTGTTGTCCAGTGATTGTTAACTGCCTCCTTTAACAGTGCACATATGCTGAAAAGGTTCATCTGCTGCTTATGAACTAATAACGCCTCATACATCACCCAGTAAGACTGAGAGATATGCTCAAATCTCTTTTCCCATCTTGTTCTCCGTTTTTTCAACAGTCTCCATGGCAATTAATGTGTTGACAGAACAGTTAACACCAAGCAGATCATGTTTCTTTATCTGCAAAGGTTTGTACTGGAACCAAATCCAAGGCAAAACATATCTCATGTCACAGGTGATTTTATGCTTTGTAGCTTAGGGCCAGCTGACTTAAACTGCTTCTGGATCCAAAAGCAATTTTCAATATGTCTGAGTGTCAGGTGAAGGATTGAAAGATACATTATACTTTATTTGTCATTTCACTTTCTTTGTATGTATTTCAAAATCCCAGCTCAAGAAAAATTACAGCTCATGTTTCTGGCATATTATCTCTGATTGAATTTCTTTCCCGTCCTTCAGACAAAACGTTACACCCTGAGGGAAATTTTAGATTGTTGGAAGTAAAGTAAAGAATCTTGATAGAAAGCAGACCGTGAAAAGATATTGTTACTACTGTAAAAGCCGGGAATAGTCTTTCCCTGGCAGTATGTACGTCAAACTGGACAGAAAGCCAGGGAAAAGGATAGTAAAAAGAGATGAACAGAGTGAGAAAGAAAGTAAAATAAAAGGGAAGGACAAAATGATATCCTCTACTCCAATTAGAAACGTCAAGCCTGACCCTTATCAGCATTTCAACATCTCTTCATAGCAGGAAAAGAAAACCACAAAAAGTTTGTACAAGTATTATTTACAACTGCAAACTATTTGGTCTACATGCTCTTTTGGGGCTTTATAGTAGAGCAGCAGCAGACAAGTACAATTGAAGCTGTTTTTGGTGGAGATAAGATAACACCTCATGGCTGATGACGCTTTCACCCTGATAATCACACTTGACATATCCCTCAGAGAAAAGCAAACAATATTTGTGAGGTCAGTAAGGTGCATTTTAATGTGTCCTGTAACACTGAACAAGACATGATGTCCATATATGGAAGCCAGAGTAATCCAGAAAAATACTCAGAGGACCTGTTTGCCAAGACGAATACAGTCAAAAGCTTTGCAGGCGTATTCCACACTGAACATTACTCTCATCTCATATCTCTATTTAGCTTACAAGACGAGGTCCTGGGCTTTTAAACCATAGCCCATCATGAAAGGCTGCATGCCTGTGTGTTTGTGATTACCTGTACTTTGACTGATGCGCCCAGCTCACTAAATTGTTTTTCTCAGCAGTATATCCTCTACAGAATTTCACATAATAACAGACACATGTAGGTGCTGATTGCTGTGA
>RPOG01004262.1:0-35384 GCA_008086565.1 Thalassoma bifasciatum
ACACACACACACACACACACACACAACCTTATCATGCTCAGGTGTTTTGTGGGGCTCACGGTGACCTAATGGAAATTATTTGTGCTCATGCATGAAGCCACCAACCACCTTCATTTTATTACAGTCTGTGAGTGTCTGAGTGTATTAGTGTCTGAGCGAGTGTGTGTGTGTGTGTGTGTGTGTGTGTGTGTGGGTGAGAGAGTGAGACAGAGAGAGTTTTTGCATGCCTCGGCTTTTCCATGCAGATTTACACCAACAGAAAACAAACAAACAAGGGCAGATTTGAGGTGAAGTGATAACAGTTTTTCAGAGACGTCTTCATTCTCTGACAGAAAAGGATGAATTGGTGAACCTCACAAGATGAAACAGAGCTAACTCAACTCCTGCTGCTCCCATCATCACGCTTCATCAAGGTAGACACAGGTGAATCCAGGGAAGTCATCAGCACCTCCACATGGCACAGCTCATAATCAGCACTGAGGAGATGAGACCAAGTGACACACTGTGTTTTTAGAAATACACCATGTACGATATCCTCACACTCTGTTCCTAAAATGACTGTTATTTAACTTTTCTTTGTGATTGGTTGAGAAGTTTCTGTTTGTTATTTAAAATAAGAGTCAGACTGAACAACATGTATTAATGAGGGATATTTAAAGAGGCTGTATGAAGTCTCCTACAACTGTCAGAAGCAGTCTGACCTTCAGTTAAAGTCAAATCTCCAAAAAGCTCATCAGAAAGGTGGTGTACACTGATAAAAAAAAAAAAAAAAAAAAAAAAAATCGGGTGGATCTTGATCAAATGAAGGCCACTTTTTCAAACCACTTTTTATTTTAACATAAAAAAATAAAATCCAAGTAAAGTAAACTTAATTTTGGGTCCATGAATTTAACAGCAGTATCAAAGAGATCTCCTGACTGCAGCACAAACCTCCTAGTGGGCATAAACCGAAATGTATTTTTTGTACTTTATTGTAGCTTTATTTCACGACAATAGAGGGTTGACACTTTGGATTATCATCTCTGAGCTTTTGATTTAAAACTTAAAAGATAAGAGCCAAGTGTTTGTCTGTGAGGGCTGCAGTTTTAGCCAACAGATTATCTACTTCGCGAGAAGAAGAAGAGCTCTCATCGTAGCGTGCATAATATTTCAGGATGGTGCCACAGGAAAAACAAGAAACCTCTTGAAACATTTAAAACATTTAGAACAACCTGAGTGTCCTTAAAAAAAAAAAGGAACAGGAACCAGATGAGACACTCAAGGTTTTCACTCATACTAAATGAGGGTGTTTTCACCGGAGAACGGGCCCTTTAGAAATAGTGCAACATGACATGATGTGAAAATGACTGAAAACTCTTAATGCATGCATAAAACAACTCAGAAGAGCCTTCCACATCTGAGTGAAAGTGTTCTTCAACAAAGCGGTAGAGCTGTGTCAAAACTTTTTTTATTTACCTCTAGAAGGCTTTTAATAACCTGCAGCACTGTAGCACTTTCACAGTCTAAAACTTGTATTTTACGTATTGTGTATGTACAAGTGTTGTAAAAAGCTGCAGCTTTGCTAAACAGTTGGGTAACAGTTGAATTTTAGGTACAAAATTTCACAGCAGTGAGCCTCTTTTGAATATACGTCCATGCAACAACTGTCAACTGGTGTTGGGCAGTGTTGGCTGTGTGACAGAATTACAAGTTAAAAACACTGCATTTTCATTGTAACTTGTTTTTTGATGAGTGTTTGTAACAAGTTACCAAAAACTCAATTTTCAGACACTTTGAGACTCAATTGATGATCCATTGTGACCTTAAAAATCCTGATAGTTTGCCATAACGACATTTTGTCAAATAGCAGTATTTGATCAGTTTACAGACAGATTCAGGGATTTCCACAACATGTTAACATGTAGAGATTTCTTAAAGGTAGAGTATGCAGAATTTTCATAAAAATTAAAAATGTAGTTTTTACAGGTATAATCCTGCTCAATTGTCATCTCTGGGTCTCTGTACTTGTGTGTCAGTGTCTGTGTGTGTCTCACCGCCTTATAGCCCCCCTCCTTGCCTGTTAATAATGTTAACATTATGCTGGACTCAGGACGCTTGTAGGCGGAGAACAGCAGTTTTTATGGGTGATGACCAGCCAATCACAGCGCGCCCAGTGTGCATGTGACTTTGTGTGTTGCTGATAGCGAGTGGGAGAAGTTATCCTGAGTGGCTACAGTGCTGCAGGTGCTGGCAGGGCTGTTTTTTAGTCTCTCTGTTGTGTTTACAAAGCTACAACTGCTCGCTATGTTAGTGGCTACGGCCAGTGGTAGTGAGCATGTGCTGCAGCTGACACTGAGCCACAGAGGAGGAGACGAGTTTGGAGACTGTTTGTAAAGAGAGAAACAAAACCTATTGAAAATTTCTGCATACTTCACCTTTAAACTGCACATACATAGTCTGAACATCCAGCATTGTTACTTTATATGGGTGATAATTTGGTTAAACTGATACAGAGAGTTCTTTTTTCCTCTATCTGGTTTCTCTTTCTTTCCAGCTCTGGTCTTTTAAACTCGTCTCCGAGCCGTCAGTATCCTCGCCATGTCCTCGCCTCTTTTTGTCTTTTCTGCCCAGTATTCCCCAGGGTGTCCCCCATTCCTCCTCTTCACCCATCTTCACATCCCTCCATCATGTAGCTCCTCTCCTCCTCTTTCTTTGTGGTGATGGGGAGAAAGGGTAACATTTGGATTGGTTCAGACCGTATATCTGAGAAAAGGCCAGGCTGACATTTTACACAGCTGCTACATTTTATTACAGCCTGTGTGTGTGTGTGTGTGTGTGTGTGTGCGCAGCTCTGCAGGGAGTGTGCATAATGAGAGCAGATATGGCGAGGGAAGAGAGATGAAGATATGGTTTATAGATTGAAGAATCTCCTCTCACTCTTCACTTCTTCATCGTCTTTCCTATTAACCTCATTCCTTCTTTTTTTCCCAGCATTCCTTGAGTTTCCTCTCCTCTTTTCATCATCGGGCTGTGTCCCGTGGAAGATTGATTTGCATGTGGGCGTACAGATTTCTTGTCTGCTGGCTGTTGGATCATGTTTTCTCAGTTTTTCCTGTCAGATAAAAATCAATCTCAGGAGTCTCACAGATTTATGCATGTCTCTTATTTATTCACATTTCTTCATCTTCTTCTTCTCCTGTTTGACAGATGATGATGTTCCTCTGCTGAGCTAATTGAGATACTGGTTTTGATTCATGGGAACTTAATGAGACTTAATTTGGAAGTTTACAGGAGTAATAATTTATCTTTGTGCCGCGTGTTCATTAAATCATTTTTTCGGATTATATGTAACCATGTGATCAATAATGGATTGCGTGCACAGCCTGCTGGGACATGGCTCTCTATCAGGGGGAGACATGATGAAAGAGTGTGTGAAGCTGTGTGTGTCGTGTGAGACGTTCACTGACAGATCCTCCAAACTACACAACTCATTTAATCAGAGTCAGAACAGAAGAAGAAATCAAAGTTTGCTGTAAAAGGTGTGAAAAGAGAGCACCTGTCACCAAAACTTCTTTAAAATTCACAATATCCTTAAACAGGAGACTCAGGACTTTTTCAGGGGGGTTTCTGTAGATACTTCACTGTTTACCATCTTTACTGTTAAAGTATCAACATTAAACTTTACTCCTGCTGACATCTTCCCCTCGTTATTCTTCTCTCTGCTTTTATTTTTCAGCACAACTACAGTTTCAGAAAGTTTCTCGTGTGGTTTCTGTTTTCAGGAGGGTTGTTGGTAATGACGTAGCAGAGGAAAGAGCACAGGTTCATGTTGGCATTACATAGGATGCTGCGTTGGAATTAGAGCATTTACAAGTTGAGTTCAAGTTGAGTCCATTTACCTATAATCTCCTCATGGCTCTGAAACCCAAACTCAATCACAGAAAAGTTCACAGACATGTCTTCACTCTTCCATCCTGCTTGTATCAGGGGACATAATGTCACATTATAAGATTATTTTGAGTAATGTTTCTCCCACTACGCTTTCTGTCTGTTCTCAGCTTTTATTTTGTTGTTAAGGATCAGTTTTTTTTCTCTATTTCACTTCCTATTTTAGTGTCTTCATGCTGCTATTTCTGGACCATTGTTCTTTGCTGATATGCCTAGAAATCTAGTGATTTACAATTTTTGTTTTTTCGTTGAAATATTTTTTTTGTTTTGTTTTGTTTTTTTATAGACTTTATTTTGGCCGTTTTTAATATTTCGTATCGTAGATAAGAGTTTCTGTCTTTTGCTGTGCTTTTATTTTGTGGATTAGAGCTTCAGTCCTTTATTGTGCTTTCAATTTATTAACTAGTTTCAGCAATTTAAGACGCTTTTATTTAATTAATTAAAGTTTCAGCCTTTTGTTGCACTTTTATTTTGTAGGTAAGAATCCCAGCCTTTTGCTGTGCTTTTATTTGGTATTTTAGTTTCAGCCTTTTGCTGTGCTTTTATTTTGTATTTTAGTTTCAGCCTTTTGCTGTGCCTTTATTTTGTATTTTAGTTTCAGCCTCTTGCTGTGCTTTTATTCTGTATTTTAGTTTCAGCCTTTTGCCATGCTTTTATTTTGTAGATTAGAGTTTCAGTCTTTTACAGTGCTTTTATTTAATGGAATAAAATTTCAGCCTTTTGCTGTGTTTTTATTTTAATGAACAAAGTTTTATCCTTTCGCTGCCCTTTTCATTTATCGATTAGAGTCTCAGCCTTTTTCTGCACTTTTATTTTGTAGGTAAGAATCCCAACCTTTTGCTGTGCTTTTATTTTGTATTTTAGTTTCAGCCTTTTGCTGTGCTTTTATTTTGTATTTCTGTTTCAGACTTTTGCTGTGCTTTTATTTTGTACATTAGAGTTCATGCCTTTTGCTGTGCTTTTCTTCTATAGATTAGCTTCAGACTTTTGCAGTTTGTTTTTTTTTCTTTACTTTGTTGTCGTCCTTGTTAAATATCTTGATTTGATCACCCATTTTGAATTTTGCATCCGGGTCCTTACACCATATAGAGCCTTGTCACAAATAACTCATTTTAAACAGACACATAATGGGCTAATTTGGAAAGTTTTGACCATAACCGACGAGAAAAATGTCCATCAATATAATATCTTCATAGAAAGAGACATTTTCCTTTTACTTAAGTAATGAAGTGGAAAATTATTTTATACGCTTTGTATTTGAGAGATGTTTGAAAACACCTTGTAACAGTATGAAAGAACTTTGTATGACATGCTAAAGGTAAAGTGGCTGGACACTGTGAGCACTAACCACTGTACCACAATGCCACTCCCCTGATTAATTAGAATAACTTTACCAAAATTCACTGTTCAGTCTTCTTAACTGGACATTCATGAGGGAACTCACAAAGTGAAACCCTTTCCTAAGTTTTATTGCTTTTATGAAAAATGTAGCAAGTTTAATTAAAACATAACATTTCTGATTGAGTCAAATGACAATGATGACTGATAAAATATGTATTTGAAAACGTCAATCAACTTAATTTTTTCAAGTACTCCATTGAAACGTATACATTTATGTAAATGCCGTGTGTATTTTTCTCTAGATTGAAATCAGATTAATGATCCTCACAGATGTTTTGTCGTCAGATTTCTGTGTCCTTGTCTGACCGAGCTGCTCTTCAGAAACAGATTTAAAATCTGAAGTTGTTTGTTCCTCCTGGTTGAATGAAGGTGAAATGAAATAATGTGTTGTGGTTAATGTTTTGTCGTGAATGTGTTTTTACATGATTGGTTTCTTCACAGTTATTTACAGCTCTGTAAATCTCCTCCTCACACAGACACAGAGGGATGGAGAGAAAAGGAGGGACAGTCCTCATCACAACAAACCATCAGGTCTTCAGAATAGGTTTTTGGTTCAGGTTGGATGTAAGATGCCCACATCGTTTATAACCTAAAGGGCAAACATGATGTTTTTTTTTGTTTTTGTTTTTTTTTGGCCTTTGTGCCTTTATTGGATAGCAGAGGACAGTGGATAGCATCAGAAAGGGGAGAGAGTGCAGGAAATAGGCCACAGGTCGGATTCGAACCCGGGCCACCCGCTTGAGGGCAAACCTCATGGTGCGCAGCCATATCCACTAGGCCATCCGCGCCCCAAACATGATGTTTTTAACATAAAGTAAGACCTGTGAAAAATATAGGAACATTTCCTCATCCTGTTCATTGGTTTTCTACTCGTCTTGTTCACACACAGTGTTTAATTCTGCAGTTGCATTAAGGACAGGTGTGTGGTAGTAGAAGCCCCCTGCTGAGCTCTCTCTTTTATCTCCATCAGTGAGGTGAACATTTAGATGTAAAGACAGTTCTCATGAGTGATGTTCGCTGCTGATAAATGTCAACTATCAGAGTTTTTTTAGTTTACAGGAAATTCTTATTGAGTGCTCTCAACTCTCCCTTTAAATTCACCTGCGTTCATCCGTCCATGCTCACTGTTAAACATCTTTTCTCTTTTGCTTTTTATCTTTGTACCCTCTCCTTTTCCTTTCTCATCTTTAAATCTTTTTTTTCTCATTTTTCTTCTACCTTTTGATCTTTTTATCATTGTCTCTACCACTTCCATTTCGCTTTCTATTATTTTTCTGTCTCCATTTCTTTGTTTTCCTTTCATCTTTTGTTCTTGCTTTCTCTTCCCTCCTTTTTTGTTCTTATCTGTACTTTTCTTTGTTGCTTTCTTTTTTCTCTCATATTCTCTCTCTCTCCTCTTTAACTCAAACGTTTCCAGATTTGCTTTTTTCGCTATTGCACATGTTTCAGAGCAACAGAATTTACATTTCAGTTACATCCCGTCCAAGAAACATATAAAAAAAACAAAAAACAGAGACAAATAACAGGGGGAGGACAGGAGCGGGTGAACTGTTGGGTCGCCAGTGTGTGCAGTGCCCCATTTCATTAGAAGAAAAAGAGTACAAGAGGAAGGAAGAGGGGAAAAAAGCAAATACCAGACTAGACCCCTGGGGGTGGGGTGGGAGCCCAGTTTGGGATTAGGAAAAAAAACACCCCAGTGCATGCGCAACATAAAAAACCATTACAACCATAGAACTCGAAAACTCGCACAGGTGGTAGGGGGGAAAGGTCAGGGGTGGGGGGGTGCCTCACCTCCACCTTGGTGTTCTAAACCAAAACAAGGGAGCAGAGGGGGGGTTGGGGGCCGACCAGGGGTTGAAAAATTCAAGGGGTGTGTATGTGTTATCTGTTTTTATGTATTTGTTTGCATAAGTCCGAGAACTTTTATCATCACCCAGACTCAAGTGTCTCTACCTCTTCTCTTCTTTTCTCTCTTGTATTAAGTCAATTCTCTCTGCAATAAAAATGCTAAAATGCTTGTTTACTTCCTTTTATTTACACATCATTCTTATGTTTCTGACCAAATTGGCAGATTTCTTTTACTTCTTACAAGCAACTCAGACACAATTTTCCTCCCAATATTTTGAAATAAGACATTTTTCTTTTCTTATCAGATAAGTGTGGCTTCTATTGAATCTAATTGACAATTTTCCTAAAAAATAAGACACAAAGACTTGCCAAGATTTGATTTTTTTTGTGGTGTTATAGGAGTATCTCACACTCTGAAATCTACGTTCATGCTTTTTGGTTCTGTGTGGATGAAGCAGAGCAGCTCAGTGTGTATCATGATATAAAACATCAGATCTGTGTCATATGATAGAAAAAAAAAAGCAGAAGTGGGGCGCTGAGCTGTGTGAGTGAGAACAACAGAAAAGCAGAAACAGATGATTTTATCTTCTTACAGAAAACTTAATGTTCCTGCTGTTTTCTCAGTCTTCATACAGATGAAAGAATCAGATCCGGATGACGCTCGTGTGCTTTAATTGACAGCATGTCGTCGACAGAGGTGTCATGTAAGGAAGTGTAAATATCACAGATCATGTACGAGGCTTCAGACTCCGATACGTGGTGTTAATTTGAGCCAACAGGCTGCGCTCTGAATACCAGAACAATCCAACTCTGTGGGGACGAGGAGACACAATTTCTGAGAGAAAGGCAGTGATTTCTCCAGACAGAACAAAGCAGAAAAAGCCTTTCTGTGTGTGCAGAGATGGAAATAGGGCAGAGCAGAGCAGAGGTCCTCTGAGACGCTTTAATTATGAATAGAAAATGAGAGAGTCGGAGCATAGACAAGAGTTTTTTTTGTCTCACTGATGTCTGTGACAATGACACGAGGACATGTTGTGGAGGAGTGTGAGAGAGCGAGAGAGAGAGAGAGCTCTTTTGATGTGTGTGTGGAGGAAACAGAGACGAGGACAGGTCAGAGCCCAACAGTTTAGAAACCTGAAGACCCCACGCTGTGCCTGTGTGTGTGTGTGTGTGAGAGAGAGAGAATGAAAGATACAGGCAGCTTGAAGTCTTTCACGTTTATGTTCCAGCAGCAGACAGAGAGGAGACAAACAGAGTGTTTTTTGGTTATATTTGAACCATAGAAAACATAAAACTTTACATAATAAAAGTGTGAAACAGCCACCTGGTTTTAGCGTTACTGAAGAACAAAACCGTGTATGATATATAATTAAACTTTCATAAGATCCTCATTTTCCCTCACTTTAGGACGGACAATGCTGCTCGGAAAAAATGTTACACACACATCAAAGAGGAGGCTATTTATGATAAATGATTGGCAATTAATCCATTTATTTGAATGTGTTTCTTGCTGTTAATCTGAGTCTGTATCACAGCATTTATCTCACCTTCCTGTTTATTCCCCTAACTTTATTTTATTTGGTTGATCTCATTTTAAATTGATTTAGGGTGAATTCCAATTCCTGTCTTAACCCTCAATCTTAACCCTCAATCTCAAAATGCGCGTTCCCGCGAAGTGTAAGTGCTGTCCCGATTCTCAGAAAGTTGAGGTTGAGGGGCGAGATTGAGGGCTGTATCTCCCTCAATATTGAGATTTTCCGAGACCACCCTTGGGACTAAGGGACATCCAGAATGCATTGCGTATTGTCGGTAAATAAACATGGCGTCCAAAGCGGCAGAGAAGGCGAGCTACAAATATAGTATTTTCTTTGTTAATGGAGATATAAATATTACGAAAACCATTGTATTATCTTAGTTTAGACCCATTTTATGGATTATTCACCTCGTTGTTGCAGAACATTTATTTTTATTTTACGATCTTTTGTCAATAGCGTCCGGTGCGGACAAGTCAAGTTGCTTTCGTTAAAGTTAGTTAACATTACAAAATGGTCATTTTTCTCCGTGGTAATATTATTGTTTTAACAAGATAACAGCCTATATAACATGCTTGTGCTGATAATGGTATAAGATGACCGGGCTGATGTCATCTCCTGTAGCTGCAGAGTTTTGTAACAATAGTTAAAGCTGGTGTTTACCTTTCAATAAACTATGGTATGCTGTGACAGCTGAATATGTCCGTGGTTGTGTTATTTATACAGATATTTTTTTGATAACGCTAACCGAAGGAATAACTGACAGACAGTGCACAACAATTTCACTTGCATTTAAGGGGTGTCCCATTTCCAAGCCACAAGATAGCCCTTAACACTTGGTTTTGAGGGCCACTGAGATTGAGGGTTGAGCTTGAGGGTTAAGATTGAGGGTTAAGAAAGGAATTGGAATTGGGCCTTACTCAATTAACTGCAAATACACACGATGCTGAAATCCTTCCTCTGAGATTTTGCTCTATATTGATATGATAATATCTCACAGCTGTTGCAGATTTGTGGACTGAAAAACCATGATAAGAAAGTTTGTTAACAAAGAGGAGATAGGCTCTGTGATCTAAACCGTAAACAGCCAGCAGGGGGAGCTCTAAAAGCTCTGACTTCACAGAGGAAAACTGTTTTTCTCTCTGTGTTTCAAACACTCACAAGATAAATGGCCTGCAATTATTTATCCTTCCTATCTTCAACTACCTATTATCAACCATACATAGGATGTTTTACTCCTGGTTGTGAGGCTTTAACCTCAAAAATAACACGACACAGAGGAAACATGAAAACCTGCTCAGCTCTGGAAAAACACACCAAGATGTTTTTTCTGAAGTCATCATTTATAGAAAAATGAAAGAAAATGTGTAACAGCAGCTTGAGTCTACAATACAGGAGCAGAAGAGGAGGAAGAGACAAAAGGAGAGGAGAGATAAAATATGAGAAGAGAGCAGAAGGGAAAACATAAAAGGAGGGAGGAAAGAAATAGGAGAGCGAGAACGAGAGAGAGAGGAAGAGAGCAAGGGAAGGGAGGAAGAAAAGAGAGAAGGGGAAAGAATAAAAGTGGGAAATTGAAAGGGATTAAAAGGGGGGAAGGAATGAAATTTGAAACTAGGGAGAAAGGATAGAGAAAGAATGGTAAAAAAGAGTATGGAGGTGTGAACAGGAAAAGGAGATGGAAAGGAAGAGGAGAAGTAAAGAGAAGGAGGAGTGAAAAGGACAAGGAAATAGAACAGTAAAGAAAAAAGGAGCATGAAAAGAAAAAAGAGAAAAGGAGATAGAAAAGTGAAGAGAAAAGGATGGTGAAAAGGAAAAGAACAGAGAAAAGGAGGTAGAAAAGTAAAGAAAGGGGAGAGAGAAAAGGAGATAGAAAGGTAAAGAGAAAGGAAAAGAGTAAAGGAGATACACAATTTAAAAAAGAGGGTAAAAAGAAAGAGAAAAGGAGATAAAAAGGAAAGAGAAAATGGTGGTAAACAGGAAAAATATAAAGAAAAGGAGGTAGAAAAGTAAAAAAGGAGAGTGAATGGGAAAAGTATAGATAGAAGGGGATAGAACAGTAAAGAGAAAAGGAGGGTAAAAAGGAAAAGAACAGAGAAAAAGAAGTAGATTAGTGTAGAGTTACGGATGGTAAATAGGGAAAGGAGATAGAAAGGTATAGAGAAAAGAAAAGAGTAAAGGCGATAGAAAATGAAAGAAAAGGAGGGTAAAAAGGAAAAGAAAGAAATGGAGAGTGAAAAGGAGAGAGGAGTGTGAAAAGGAGGATGAAAAGGAAGTGGGGGGAGAAAAGGAGATAGAAGGGAGAGTGAACAGAAAAAAGACAGAAAAGAAGGGAGCGGGACATGGTAAAGAGAAGAGAGAAAAGGAGAAAAAGTAAGTGGGAAAAGTGGGGAGAAAAGATGAGCGAAAGGAGTAGGAAAAGAAAAAAGTAGAGAGAAACAGGAAAGAAAAAAGGTAAGCAAGGGAAAGAAAATGAAACTAGGGTGAAGGGATATAGAAACCACAAAGATAAAGATGGGAAAATAATGATAAAGATGGAAGGGGAGGAGTTGCAGGTGGAGAAGTCTGTTGGGGTCAGAGTTCATCCTCTCTAACTTAGGCTTTTGTTCCACCTCTTTATGTCATCTTATTAAACTAAGGTCACTCAGCAGAAATGAAAGTGTTCAGAGTTTGTTTTCAGTCATGCTGCATGTTCGAACTGACCATAAAGGGTTAAAGTTTGGGGTTTTAAATGATGAAGGAGCTGCTGGTCAGCATGAGTCCAGAGACAGAACAAGACCAAAGGAAGTTTTCTTGATGAAACTTCAGTTTTGTGCATCATTTCTCTGAGATGGAGATCTTCAAAGTCACTTCACGACCTGACGAGCAGAAGTTCAGAGGAGTCACAGGGTCAGAATGATGGGAGTGAAAGAAATGTTGTCTCCTCATAAATATTCCTCCATCAGTCAGAAGTTGAGTTCACTGTAAACGGAGGAAAAGTTTTGAGAGCAGCGGAGCGTGGAGCGTTTGTATTTCCTCTGTGTTTGAATAAAGTTTCATTATTAGAACAACCTGGAACACAGAACAGATGTGTAAACAAAGATTAAAGTCCTCTGCTGCTCTGATCGAGGTCACACATCAAATATTCAGCCATAGGTGTGTGCCTCTGTCTCTCAGTGTGTGTATGTGTGTGTGGGACTCGGCTCTGAGCCAGGACACACACCCAGTCTTTGTCTCCACACACACAGATGCACACATGCAGTCACATGTTCCTCTGAATTGGGTGAAAAAGAGAGGATGAGCCAGATGGCCGCAGCTCTCACACCCCCAGCGGACATGAAATATTCAACCAGGATGTGCCGTCTTTATGATTGTCTTAAAATAGGAGAGAAGAAAAGCAAACACCTGTTTACACCCCCCCACCCCACCCTCTCTCTCTGACATGCTGTAGGTGCATTCTTCTCTCTCATGTTTTATGTGTGTATGATGAAAATGTGCAGACTCTCTGCTGTTCCTGACACTAAATTCACACTCCTCTTTAGCAGCTGTCACATTTTTCTCTCATTACCCTGATCTACATCACACCTCCATCCCCTCACATTCTCAGAGAGTGGACTTAGTATCATTTAAAGTGATGATGTCTGTGGTTTTTGTAAACACAGATTGTTCAGCTGGATGGAAGAGAAGAGGCGAGCTTTAATTTAACACCCTGTTCTAGTTTTACCACGGGGGGGACTGTGGTCGTTTAGAAGATCTGCTGACGTTGCTGTGGTCGTAATCTTGTGTACATATTCATGTTTGCTCATGGAAAATAATAGTAATCACCAAACACATGGAGGTTGTTTTTTTTTTTTTTTAAACAGCAATGAGGTGACGGGTGAGGGAAAAATCACTGAGTGTCACCTCTATGTTTTTGACCTTTGAGAAACCTATTTATGGCATTAACACTGTCCCTAATGAACAAAAAATTTCTGAATAAAGCTGAATGATTAGAAATAGAAACATGGAACAAAGAAAACAAACTGCCTTGAGCCCCAAACACACACACAGGAAAAGAAAAATAAAAACATGAGGTATTTTACTTGCTCTCTGCAACATGATGTGCTCTGTATTTACCATAATTATATTAATTAGCTTCCAACACAGTCCACAAAAAAATGTGTATAAGGGTCAGTGACAAATAGAGGGTCTAAAAAACGTATTTTTAAAAAGTTCTTTGAAAATGGATAAAAAACATATTTCTGAGTGAAGAATTATGTTTTCTAACAGATTTCAGTAGTTGACCAACATTTCAAAGTTTTAAGGTTCATTATTTTTTAGTATTTTTAATTTGAGCACCCAAAAATGTCAGGTGGCGCAACCAAATATATGAAAATATATTTATATGTTCCTGTTATTTTTTCTGTGTGAAATTATTGGCAAGTATCTCTCAAGTGTCTGTAGTGACTCATACATTTTCATTTTGTGTGTTTNNNNTTTTATTTGTGAATAAGATAAATAATTTGATGTTAAAATAACATTTCACATTATTACATTGGTTGTACCACCTGACATGGAAATTGTTCCAGTCACCAATGAAGTGAAAAAACCTTTTTTATCAGTATTTCAGAGAAATCTACAAACTTTTCCACTTGGTCACAAATGTCATTTGGGCTCCTCTGGCTGATGCAGTTTCCTGTTTCCTGTTTTATTCTCTTCACTTTAAAATAAAAGTCTAATGTTACGGTTGGTTCAAGGTTGGTCAAAGGTTCAAGCATAAAATAATGCCACTGTATTTTTAATTTCCGTTTACAATAACTGACATTCAATTTTTTCTCAAATTAATGACACCTATGAACAGTCCTACCAACGTGGTGGACTGTAAAACCCCCAAACTCCTTGGTTTTGTGTTTTTTTGTACAATATAAAATTATCAAATTTCTACACAAGTTTATTCTGTCCAAAGTATCTTATTTCTTTATGTACACTACTTTATGAGTTAAGTACTACCTTCCTTTATAACGTGAGCCTGTTAAAAAAAGGGCATCACGTCATTGACCCATAAAACATCAACTTCACTGTTCAAAACTCAGCAAGAGTTTTGGTCAAACTTGGTAAAGCTAGAAAGGCTAGATTATGCTTTGTGAGTGGACAACACGCACAGAAAAGATGCGCTCGAGAGAACGTGGCTTCCATTGGTGGATTAGTAATTTAAGTTTCTTTTGTTTTGTTTTGTTTTAATTGCTTTAATTGCAAAGTTTATTGTTAATGTTATTTCTTAGCATTTTTCAAAACAAACATCTTCATTATCATTATCATTCCCGAACTACAGGGGGCATTGTATCACAAACACACATCTACTGGAGCATTTAAGAGCAGAAGAAGTCTGCCCTTGTTTACACGGTTTACAACATTATTTTTTCACCTATTCCTCTTCTCTGTCGGGTGTGACCACAAGGAATATTCATCACAAATTTATCATTACGATCTCTGTGCGATGAATGAAGTAATTGCCTGTATTTTCACACTTTAGACACTTGAAGCTCCGAAACTTGTTGGCGCGTCTCTTCACGGCAGTTAGAAATTTTCAGAGGTGCAAGGGACCGCGCTAGGGGGCAGGGATGCTAAAATTACATCATTTGTTCGCATTGGGTGGAGCGGAGCACATGGACGTGGAAAACATAAACCAGGCTTTAGTCTTATCAGACCTAATATGAACCACATTTACTTATTCAGTAGTGTCTTACTTTCAGTTACTTTGAACCAAAGCCATAGTCTCCTGGAGGAGGAAGAGGGGGAAAACTGTTTTTAAATCTAGAGTTTAGTTTCTTTTATGTTTTGAATCCAGAAACTTATCAAGTACATTTTTGTCTCCCCTTGTTAGATTATTTACAAGTGACTCAGGTGTAATTTTTGGTTTGTTGACTCTTGACATAAGACCTGTTTCGGAACTTGTCATGTGAATGTGATTCAGTCTGATAACACATTTTTCACTACTTTTAAAAATAAAATAAATGTGCTCTTTTTGAACAGGGACGGTGCCAGGATTTCAGTTTTGGGTTGGCTAAGCAAATTTTGTCTGGTCCTTAAATTACAACAGTAACAGTTATTTGATCACTGTTTAAACACACCTCAAAGACAGACTGATACACTGCTGACATGATGTGTGGTTTTAAAGCCGATTTGGTTGTGTTTCATCTTTCATCTTCAAAGTCTCTGAATCTCATACCCGCCTGTGGGAGCAAAAATACCACTACATTTTCAATGACAGACATTTAAAAACAATTTGTCCAATCTAAAACCTAAAAAAATAGCTTAATCAGCAAATTCTCAAGTGTGTGTCATGAGTGACATCAGCAAAATATGCTTACAAAGAAGAAAAGACATCTCTTTGATTCTCATGTCCTCTTTGAAAAGGCTTTCATCAAGTCTTAAATGATGAACATACACCCTGTTTTCACACGCCTACACTTCTTTGAACTTTGTATGACTCTATGGAGATGTAGGACTTTATATTGCTGTGATTAATGGGACTACAGTGACTTAATTCCCAAACATCAAAATTTTTCCCATGTTCCTTTGGCCTCAGGCTATCGAGTGGTAGTGTTGTGCTCAAGACCACATTGACCAGAATGCACTGAGAGCAAGACAAGATCAAGACTTATGAGTTAAGACTGGGTCAAGACCAAGACCATAAAAATCAATTTTCAAATCCATGACAGGGTTGAACAATTGAAGAGCATTCTTTCTTCAATTTGGTTTTCTTTTAATACATTAGAATGTAAAATCAATAGGTCTGCATATCATTCAAAGCACAACATGCACAATTCTGAAATCTAAAAAAAACTGTTCAACTAAATTCTTGCAAAAAATTAAAAAAATAGATTAATAAAATTAAGTAAGTCCTTGTACTTATCCAAAAGCCACTGATAGGTCCAAAAAATTTTCAAGTATGTGAAAATCATGTGTTTATTTATGAGGTGAATGAGGCCTAAAGAAAGTCTTCAGAGGTTTTCTGGCTGAAAAAGATCGACTGATGTCCCAGTTTTTGCAGGTGTCTGACACATGAGGAGCTGGAAAAGAGGCAGAACAATCAGTGTGTTGACGCTAAATGTTTCAAATTACAACATCAATTCATCAGGAACAGTTCAACTGACAATTCATGACTGAAGAATAGCAGATTGGTGCTGGTCTTGACAGATCTTGGCCCAATTCCAATTCCTTTCTTAACCCTCAATCTTAACCCTCAAGCTCAACCCTCAATCTTAGTAGCCCTCAAAACCAAGTGTTAAGGGCTATCTTGTGACTTAGAAATGGGACACCCCTTAAATGCAAATGAAATTGTTGTGGACTGTCTGTCAGTTATTCCTTCGGTTAGTGTTATCAAAAAAATATCTGTATAAATAACTTAACCACGGACATATTCAGCTATCACAGCATACCATAGTTTATTGAAAGGTAAACACCAGCTTTAACTATCGTGACATAACTCTGCAGCTACAGGAGATGACATTAGCCCGGTCATCTTATACCATTATCGGCACAAGAATGTTATATAGGCTGTTATCTTGATAAACAATTACATTACCACGGAGAAAAATGACCATTTTTTAACGTTTACTAACTTAAACGATAGGAACATAGCTTGTCCGCACCAGACGCTATTGACAAAAGATTGTAAAATAAAAATAAATGTTATGCAACAACGAGGTAAATAATCCATAAAATGGGTCTAAACTAAGATAATACAATGGTTTTCATAATATTTATATCTCCATTAACAAAGAAAATACTTAATTTGTAGCTCGCCTTCTCTGCCGCTTTGGACGCCATGTTTATTTACTGAAAATACCCAATGCATTCTGGATGTCCCTTAGTCCCAAGGGTGGTGTCGGAGAATCTCAGTATTGAGGGAGATACAGCCTCAGTCTTACCCCTCAACTTTAACATTCTGAGAATCGGGAAAGCACTTACACTTCGCGGGAACGCGCATTTTGAGATTGAGGGTTAAGATTGAGGGTTAAGACAGGAATTGGAATTCACCCCTTGACTGGTCTTGACAGAAAATCTTGGGTCCGGCCAGTCCAAGATGGAGACAAGACCGAGACCAAACTCTCTCGAGTCCAAGATGAGACCAAGATCTTCAAAATGTGGTCTTGAGACCAGTCTCACGACCAAGACGAGTTTTGACTGTAACAACACTCCAATCTGGTAATGGATGTATACACTACTTCTTAATTTTTTGTGAATTGAAAATCAGAAAAAAAAACTGTTCATGGTTTTTCTCTTTTCTGGTGACTTATAGCTTTTAAATTTTGTTACACTTCACAATGACATATTGAGTTACTTATAGCCATGGTTTTCCTGAACCTATAGGTGTGCACAACTTCACTTTGTAGAGTTAATTGAGACCATTGTGAGTAAAAATGTGACAGAAGCAAAAGAAAAAGACCAGAAACAGCTTGGGATCCCAAGGGTCAATATATGACAGCATTATTGTACCATTTTAGTGTATTGGACAGATTTACCTGTGGTCGCTCTCCATGGTACTGACCAAAGGAAAGTGCCCTAATGCACCACTGGGCTATGTAGATTTTGTTTTGTTTTGTTTTTTGTTTTCATTTAACATTTGTGTTGTGTGTATTTAAAGCTAGTTCACAGACACGTGCTCGTGAACGAGCTAACACATCTGTGTGTCTGTGTAAGCGCAGAGGTGAGCTGCACCTCTGTGTGTTGATGAGACTCTGTTTGTGTACAGATTAAACAGTCTCATGAGGTATCCTGGGGACGGTCATCTTTTCAACGAAATAACACAACGCAGAGTTCACACCCAAAACACTCAGCAGAGGAAATTCTTCCTGCGTCAGCTCAGGAAGTTCAACCTGCCCCAGGAATTGCTCATCACGTTCTGAACCTCCATCATACAGTCTGTTCTATGCACCTCCATCACTGTCTGGTTTGGATCTGCCACAAAACTGGATAAGGAGTTGCCCCCTCTTTTCTCTGCTTTTCAGAACCCGGAACCCAGAACAGTACAGTGTATAAACCGTTTTATTAATGTAACAGCAGAATGTACATTCTTTTATTATCTGGGTCAATGACAAAAAGAGGGACTAAAAACGTATTTTAAAAAGTTTTTTGAAAATGGATAAAAACATATTTCTGAGTTAAGAATTATGTTTTCTAACAGATTTCAGTAGCTGACCAACATTTCAAAGATTTTAGGTTCATTATTTTTTAGTATTGTTAATATGAGCAACCAAAAATGTCAGGTGGAGCAACCAAATATATGAAAATATATTTATATGTTCCTGTTATTTTTTCTGTGTGAAATTATTGGCAAGTATCTCTCAAGTGTCTGTAGTGACTCATACATTTTCATTTTGTGTGTTTCATTTGTTTTATTTGTGAATAAGATAAATAATTTGATGTTAAAATAACATTTCACATTATTACATTGGTTGTNCCACCTGACATGGAAATTGTTCCAGTCACCAATGAAGTGAAAAAACCTTTTTTATCAGTATTTCAGAGAAATCTACAAACTTTTCCACTTGGTCACAAATGTCATTTGGGCTCCTCTGGCTGATGCAGTTTCCTGTTTCCTGTTTTATTCTCTTCACTTTAAAATAAAAGTCTAATGTTACGGTTGCACCACCCTGACATTTGACAAGGTGAAAATTACGGGACAAAAGTTTTTTACATTTCTCAACAGCTATAAAATTATTTTTATTTGCAAAGAATGTTTTATTTAAAAAGGTTCAAGCATAAAATAATGCCACTGTATTTTTAATTTCCATTTACAATAACTGACATTCAAAAAAATCTCAAATTAATGACACCTATGAACAGTCCTGCCAACGTGGTGGACTGTAAAACCCCCAAACTCCTTGGTTTTGTGTTTTTTTCATGTTATATTTTAATAGATTAAAGATGTGTTCAAATAACACAGGTTTCATAGAATAAAGAAATACATGTGATGAAATACTCAATTCATGATGGAAGGAAATATTGCACTCAAATAAATTGGATTTTTGTGAGAACTGAAAATGGAAAATCTCTCACCAAAAAGGAAGACAATCGGTTTGATAATAAAAATTTGAATGAAAAATTTGTCTTTTCATTCAAATTTTTAGAGAATTTGAATGAAAAGACAAAGACTTTTCTTTTATTCGTGGTTGGAGGTTGGGTGAAGCCTTTTTTTTTTAAACAACTGTGGTTACTCTTGACTTCCGTTAACATCGATGATAGTTTGTCAATGACGTCACGTCAATGACGTGACGTCCCCACAAAAAAGGGACGCCACGTCATTGACCCATATATTGTTTTATTTAACCCACTATGCAACTTGTTAAACTACCTCATGAATATCTGCATCCTTGCACTACTCACCACTGCACTGTTATCATAATTTTAGCCTGTAAATATTAGTCTCGTCTATTTGCTTTTCTTTTGTGTTTATAGCTGTTGATAATATTCTATATGCAAAATTATTGATTATTATAACTATTATTTTACTTTATGCCTTACCATTACCAAGAGAGCACAGTATACCATAACAAATTCCTTGTATGTTCAAGCACACCTGATTAAAGCTGATTCTGATTCAAGTTAAAGATTTTGAACCTGCAGCACAGTGACAACGTGAAGACTGTAAAACTGTACCTCTGGACTAACTCAGCCTGTCACACGCATACCCCATTTGTATTCTGGTGGATTAGACACACAGACGGGGAATATCTGATGTCTGATGCTCTGTCACTAACATTTCAGTCTCTTCCTTCTCACCAGAACAAACAAACATTTGTCACTTTTTGATATCAGTGATGGATTTTTATTCTGTAGATGTTTCATGATCCAGTGGAAACTCTCTGTCCTATCAAAGGAAGTTTAAAGTGATCCATGAAACCTGACATTTGAGGTCAGTCACTTTTTAAATCCTGTTCCTCAAACACAGAGTGTCTCCATCAGATGATTTTACATGTTGGATGTAAAATACGTCGTCATCCCAGTTGTAATCAAAGTGTGTGTTATCTTTTTCCATCACAGGTGAAACCAGGGCAGCTCTGTGTTTAATGACAGTAAAGCTCACAGGCCTGGATAAAATAATTAATGAGTACGAGACAAAAAAAAAAACATCATCAGGGATTTTTTTTATCGTGTCTAAACTCTGTTCCTCCTGTCATCTTAACAAGCTCTCAGAAACACAGATCAGCCAACGTCTCACCCAACACGTTTCAGCATGGCGTGGTTCAAGTCCTGCATCTTTTCAGTGTGTGTGTGTATGTGTGTGAGGAGGAGAGAGAGTGTGTTCGGCCTTAATAACACTGCCTTATTCCTCAGAGAGTCCTGTATAGAATCAGTGGGGACTGAGATCGTCTCTCTCCCCTCGGGGAGGTTTTTTCTCCCCACAGACCTGCTCCTCTCCCGGCGAACGCCGTGATGAACAACAACACATAACACCTGGAAAGTAGGCCACAAGCACGCACCATCCGTCCTCCTTCAGCCCAACTTTTAGAGGAGGAGAAACGGGGAGGTGTGGGTGTGGGTGCTGCGAGTCTTTGTTGGGAGAAAAACAAAAACACGTCTTGAAGAAGCTGCCGCTGTACCAAACTGTCACTTTCTAACAACCGTCTCTGCAGATGCAGGAAAACAAGAGCTTTCTTTGGGAACAGCTTGTCTCTTTTACCGTCTGCGTTTAACTGAAATAAGAGCAACATGAAGGAAATCAGATTTATGAATCTATGTAGAAAACATCTCATTATGATGAAGTTATTGGAGCTGATGGGCTGAGGGGGAGAAAGTGAGAGAACACTCTCAGAGATCAGTGTTTCAGTTGTAGAAGGGGAAGAAGGTGATGGTGAGGCTGTGACCAGTGAAATTACACAACGGAACACCTTTATAATAAGGTCTGAGGGTGTGATATGTGAATTTAACTGTGCGTTGATAGTGGTATTTCTTGTTTTTGCAGAGATCCAGTGTGTAACGCATGAACATTTTCACACCTGCCAGAAAAAAACACAACAACAGCATCTTTAGTTTAAGGGAGCTTTAGCTAAACATGTCGGAAATGGGTTATTTTTCCCACAAGAAAAGAAGCTGATCACATGTTACTTCAGATGTCAAAGGTCCGTCCTCCCACCTTTAGAGGAGAATGGTATTTAAAGAGACCCCCACTGCTTCATGACCTATGTCACATTTGGTCTGTGGTCTGTTTTTTTATTTCAGAACAAAAACAGGATAATGTAAGGATGAAGAAAAATGAGAGCTGTTTGATGCTCTAGATTTCCAGTGGAGTCCTCCAGGCCTTTTTGATGCTACCAAAGAAAGGGTACCACGTTTTTTTAGGCTTTATTTGGTTCCTCTGGTATGACCCAGTATTACAGCCACTTAAAGCTGGCCACTTATACAGGATTTTTCTAAAATATAAAATGTCATCTTTCACGGGAATAATCCTCCTCAATTGTCATCTCTGAGCCTCTAAACATGTGTGTCAGCGTCTGTGTCCACCTCATACACTCCTTGACCCCCTCAAGGAGCTATCCTGAGCAGCTATGGTAGCAGTTGTAACAGAGAAAGAATGATTCAATATTTGCGGCATACCTCATTTACTTGCAGGAAATCAGGTGTACAGCTCTTGAGTTTCTCTTGCACAATGCTGCAGGTGCTGGCAGGGCTTTTTTCCACAGTCAATAGTGTGTTCAAGAAGCTATGACCGTTAGCCATGCTATTAGCTACGATCTGTGGCAGTGAGCATGCGCTGATGCTGGCACTGAGCCATGGAGGAGGAGCCCAGTTTAGATGTTGTATGTAAATAAATAAATACACAAAACGTAACATAAATTCCTGCATACTGTGCCTTGAGAATAAAATGAATTTCCATGAAGTGGCAAATTAACGAGTTTAAAAGTGGCAAGCAAATTTTAAAGTCATACATTTTCCACTTCATATAGTCAGGAGTCCCGGATGTTATGGTGATGCCTTCAAGATGCAGACGTTAACATGACAATGTGTGTTGTGTGTTTGAATGTTTATAATTATATGATAACTTTGGGCTTAACTGAGCCATTTAAGTGAACAGTTGCAAAAAACATGATAGCTCACCTGAATATTTTGATGCTCGTTCTTATGAATCTGTTTTGGTTTGGTTTTTTTGTCATTTTGCAAATATGACTATTTGTTCCCACAAATAAAACTTTATACTTTTATATCAAGCTTGTATTCTGTCATCCGGACTTTTTAATTCTCAGTTTACGACTTATTTTCATCATTTTAATCCCTGTTTTTATATTTTAATTCACATTTATTCAGATGTTTAATAAATAAATATTTTTAAAAATTCATGACTTGATTCAATAATTTCCATTTTTTTTTAGATCATAATGATTTTCATCCTGTCATCCAGAAAACACTGTAACATATTGTTTCATTTTTTGTTTCATTTTTTTGCAGTAAAATTCAGACTTTTGTGTCAGATGCTTGATTCAAACTTTGATATTTTAAATGGGAAAATTGCCAACTGTCTTTTTGTGTGTGTGTGTGTTTGTTTTGTCTTCAAATTTTGACTGTTTGTATTTTAATCATGACTGTGTGTGTGTGTGTGTGTGTGTGTGTGTGTGTGTGTGTGTGTGTGTGTGACATTCTGAAATACAGCCTCTGGGCAGAGTAACAGCCGTTCTCTGACCTTAACACAGTTTGGAGATATTCAGCATCCTGGCTCTGCTGGTAGTCAGACGTCCCTCCCCCCCGACGAAGAACAACCCCACCCTCGCCCACTCAGTCCCCCATGCTGTGTGTGTGTGTGTGTGTGTGTGTGTGGCATAATGTCCACTCCATCATTGATCCAAATGAGTGTTTTGTCCACATTCCAAGTCTGAAGACAGAAATGTGAGCAGACTGAGTGTAGTCCCATCACAGGGTGGGTCTGTTTAAAGGTCAGACTCAGTGTTTGGTGAAAGTTCAACTCTCTCTCTCTCTCTCTGCTGCTGCCGCTCTCTGAGGGATCAAACTTTCTCTTTCACTCCAGGTCACATGATACATGCAGTGACATTGAGCTGTTTGGAAGTCGGAGNCTGTGTGTGTGTGTGTGTGTGTGTGTGTGTGTGTGTGTGTGTGTGTGTGTGTGACATTCTGAAATACAGCCTCTGGGCAGAGTAACAGCCGTTCTCTGACCTTAACACAGTTTGGAGATATTCAGCATCCTGGCTCTGCACCATCAGTCTGCAGGGAGGGGGGGCTGCTTCTTGTTGGGGTGGGAGCGGGTGAGTCAGGGGGATGCTGTGTGTGTGTGTGTGTGTGTGTGTGTGGCATAATGTCCACTCCATCATTGATCCAAATGAGTGTTTTGTCCACATTCCAAGTCTGAAGACAGAAATGTGAGCAGACTGAGTGTAGTCCCATCACAGGGTGGGTCTGTTTAAAGGTCAGACTCAGTGTTTGGTGAAAGTTCAACTCTCTCTCTCTCTCTCTGCTGCTGCCGCTCTCTGAGGGATCAAACTTTCTCTTTCACTCCAGGTCACATGATACATGCAGTGACATTGAGCTGTTTGGAAGTCGGAGGATGGGGCGCAGAAATCAGACCTGCTGTCCTTCACAGAAATCTGCTCAAACATTCAAGTTGCCACCAAAATTAGGGTCATAGCTCTGCTCCAACAGGCTTGTACAGTAGGCACTAGACATGATGGGTGCATCACTTCACTTGTCTCTCTTCTTACCCTGATGCACTCAAAACGATGGTTCCTCACCATCCTTCCAGTTTTTTGTAACGTGTTGAACAGTTCTTAACCCAATTTTTGTAGTTTCTGCATCAATCTCCTTAAATGTTCTCTCTGCTTGATGTCAATGATTTGACTCTTCTTAAACAGACTAACATCTCTTCCACGACCACAGGATGTGTCTTTCTCCATAGTTGTTAAAAAGTAAGAAGTTACTCATATCATCAGCTGGGGTTAAAAAACTTGTTTCTGATTTAAAAATAATCACCCATGCAATAATTATCCAATAAGAGGCTTGTACCAATTTGTTTAGTTTAATCCAGTTTGTGAGAGTTATTTTTTTTTGTTTGTTTGTTTTGTTTTTTGCCAGGTGGTGTATTTTATAAATTGCAGCTGATCAGCAGTTTAAGAGCACAGCCTTTAAAAGACAAAATCTGCACAAAAATGTGGATCTAAGGTCATTTTCAAGTATTCACACTGTCATGACCTCCTGATGGTAAAGGCTAATAATCTTTCTCTCTTTAAACGTGGTCGGATTGTTGAGCTGCATAATCAAAACCTCTCACAACACAACACCATCACTGCTGAGGTTGGATGCAGTAAGACGGACCTTTTGCATTTCTTCAAATATCCTGAGGGTTATGGAACAAAAAAGTCAAGTGGTAGACGCAAAACATTTCACAAGCTCTGAGCCAGAGGATCTGATTGGCTGTTCATCAAGACACAGGACAATTCTCGACCCACATTAAGGTCGTTACTGGAGTCAAACTGCAGCCCAATAACCATCAGATGGCGTCTGAGAAAGAAGAGCTATAAGCTGTAGCTGGTTATGTGGAGATGTTGCAAGGGGGGCGTCCCTCATGACTGAGGGCCCTGCTCTGTGTGCCAAGGACTGGGTTCTTCAACAGGACAATGCTGCAGTTCACAATGTCTGCATGACAGAGGACTTCTTCTTCTTCTTCTTCTTCTTCTTCTTCTTCTTCTTCTTCTTCTTCTTCTTCTTCTTCCAGAGGAATAATCTCCCTCTTTTGAATCATCCTGCCTGTTCCTCTGATCTAAACCACAGTGAGAACATTATGGGATGGATGGAGAGAGAAGTTTACAAAATGGACGTCAGTTGCAGACAGTGGATGTCAAACATGAAGCATCACCATTTGGAGTAACGTTCACACTAACCTCCTGGAAACACTCACATCAAACATCAACTTATTTCTGAAGTGAGCAACAAGAACAATGGAGCTCCTCATTACTGAGTCCTTTTTTTTCAAACTTTTACTTCTATAATAGGAGTTTCCTTTTTTTTAAGCTGTGATCTTAAACTTTTGATCAGGTGGTGTACAAATTATTTACCTTTAAATACTGTTTGGGATAATTAGTAACTCATTTTGTTGGTCCTTCTCTCTCTCATGTTTTCTTTTTGCATTTTGAAACTACTTCAAACCTTCTTCAGATCCAACAAGGCACACTGTAAACTATAATAAGTTGACTTTACTTTAAAAAATATGCAAAGTCGTTGCCTTAAAAAAAGTAATTTGCTAACTCAGATAAAGTAGATTTGATTAATTTATTTTTTGTGAGTTTGCAGTACTCAAATGAACTTAAATAAATTCTATCAGAGTAACTTATGCAAAATCATTACTCAGGTTGACCATGAGTGAGGAGGGCAGGGAGTGGATATAAGACCCTGCTGTACATGGATATATCACATAGGTGACACAGGCTGTCTGTGCTGTGGTATAGATGTCAATAAATTTAATTTCCTTCTGTAAAATTATTGGTGAAAATTCCTGTGAATGTTTTGCATTAGCCTTTAATTCGAACAGGCCTTTGTATTCATGTACTCAGCCAGTCAATGCCACAGAGCATCGACAGCCAGTCAATCAGTCGGTCGGTCGGTCGGTGCCTTGGTGCACAGACACCACTGAGCACAGGCAGCTCGTGTGTGATTCACCCATGTACAGCAGGGTCTCATGTCAGCTGTCTGCCCTTCTGACTCACGGTTACAATACAATACAAACAATTAAATTTAACTTTACTTGGAAACTTTGAGCCAATCGGTTTCCTAAAATTTTCAAGTTAAGTCAAAAGAAGAAAGTTGTCTTTACTAAGTTTAAGTGAGTAGACTCAACAGAGTAAACTAAAATAAGTTAAGGTAACTTTTTTGTTTTAAGTAAGATTACATTTTACAGTGCAATATGTAAGCTGCATTTAAGAATGCAACATGATGAGAGTCATAAAGAATGAAAGAAGCATGCACTGTGCTGTATATGTCATAATGAGTGAACAATACAGTTTATTTAGACATTTCCTGTGTGAAAAAAGTGCTTCATTCTTTGAGAGAGCAATAGCTTCATATGACTTTGTTTTAATATGTCCTATGTGACGCTTCTAACTGAGTTTATAATCAAAACTGTCTCCAAAAAATGTATTTCATGTTCCGTTTCAAATGCAACTTTATTTAATCTTTAATTATTGTTAATTTAACATAAAGACAGAATGAGTCTGTTTGCCAGTGTGAAGTTTGACTGTTTTGAACCTTTGATATTGGTTGTCAAAGAGGAATTTTTGTGGTAACCTTGAGCTCAGTCATTCAGGAACATGGAGAAATAACAGGTCTTCTGCTCAGATCAGGTGAAACACCAACAACTTCTCAGATTGAACTCTGATCTCTATATTAGTTCATTTAGTCAGGGTAAGTTCTGCTCCTCCAGCTTCTTCATAAACTCTCTGCATACTTGAAAGTGCTACACTACGCTGTGTTTAGGTGTTTGATGGGCCAGCGGGAATCTCCGTATCACACCTTGAATCTGTTCACCTTGCTGTGTGCCGCTCTGCTTGAGCAGCAGCATCCTAACAAACACATCATTAGCAGAGTTACTTTTCTGTTGATGAAAATCCTCCAGCAGGAGCCTCCTCCTCTGACTCAACAGCCCGTCTCTGCCCACTCTCCAGGTGGATTAACTGTCGAGTGTATAACTAGCAGGAGGCCCCGGTGTCTACATGTAGTTTGTGTTTGAATCGGCGGCCCCTCTGGGGGACGGGAGCGCCGAGCATGCCAGACTGGAGAGCACAGCGAGAGGCGAACACTGATTTTTAATTGATACATTAAACAGTCAAACAGATTGCACAACCTGAGGCCATGAACAAAACAGCATGCACAACTCTGAGCCGCGGGCGAGCCGAGGAGCTCCATCTCTCTCTGTCGTATTCCTGTCCTGGTTCTTCCTCTTATTCTCTATTCCACGGGGACACGCTGCAGCGGTGTTGTCTGCTTCAGCTGCTGGAAAACAGTCTGCATGCAGACGTGCACAGGGACGTGCACAGTGTGTGGTGGAGCTGCTGCTCCTCTCAGGCTCAGATACTCCAAATATAAGAGTCTGTTTTATGGAAATCCTTGTTTCTTTATTTGGTTTCCTGATGGCAGACTAACTTTCAAACCACTTCACATTCTCCCTTTATGTGTGAGTGTGTGTTTGTGTGTGTGTGTGTGTGTGTGTGTGTGTGTGTGTGTGTGTGTGTGTGATCAATATGATCTGCAGCTCCCTCTCCAGCTAATGTGCTTTAAATAGCAGAGTGCTTGTTATTTGGCAGGACTAATTAAAATGATTTATGCGGGCCGTGTGTGACATCAGCAGAAGCCAAAGTACAGCCCACAAGATAAAAAAGCAGATGAATTAATCTATTAAGCAAACCCATTTTTCTCCGAAGCTCCTCCAGCAAATGGAGGAAAAAGTGGATTCAGTTGGAACTTACAGAGCTCACCTCCAAACCTGAAGCAGCTGGGATCCATCAGGGGTTTCATTTAGGGGGCGCTTAACACTTTCAAAATCAAAGAACTATGAACAAATGCATCTTTTATTCACTATTGTGAAATTATACAGTGAAATGAGGGTTGAGTTTTATCGGTTTATCATTATTCATTGTTGCAGATGATTGAACAAGGATCAGGATGGTCTTAGTGGAGGTAGATTCATTTAGGCTTTATTTACCAAGACCAGCACCTNCTGAGACTTCTTCAAACTGTGCTCCTACTCAATATTTCTCACTTTCTTTTTATTCCTGCTGTCTGCGTTTCATGAAACGTCCTTGGATGTAGAATCGATGTCGTATTGACGACTCTTTGTATGGTTTCTTCAGAAGCAGCAGGCTGTAGTTTCAGAAACAATGAAACTCAATGGGTGATGTCGCTGAGAGACCGCAGCATGTTGTAAATGGTCTGATGGGGGCCTGGAGTCATAGATTTATTATTCATATCTGAGGAGGGAACAGGTTTAAGTGTTGTTTCCTTCAGCAGCAGGTTGAACATGCTGCTCTGGATCAACTTGGTGGAATCAAGTCGTCTCGTTCTTCATTATCGTGTCATTTATTTTGACTCTAATTTTGATGCGCTGACCTCCACATGTGTTGTTCTGGAGGCCAAGAGCTAATAAAGCAGCTCTGCCTCTCCCACGGACAGCACAGAGAGCGGAGCGAGCGAGCAGAGGAGCCGGCAGCAGAGCGAGCAGCCAACGAGTGAGTTCTCGATCTGCTGGCTGCATATCAGCTGCTGCCATCTGTGCCAGCATCATCTCACATTCAGCTCCTCTCTCTGAGCCCACAAATCGAGCAGGCAGATTCTCCTAAAGCCTTGGCATTACACAGGGAGGGGAACAAATGGGATTTCTCTTGTCTTTGATCTTTATTTTCAGTCTGATGCCATCTGCATGCAGAGTCTCCAGCATGGCCCTCTGCTGCAGACAAGGGAGCCACATTAATATTTAAATGGCAGCAATTATCCAAAGAGGCCGCGTGCATTCTTGTTATCACACGTCCCATTGTGAGGCTGCCACTGCCATTCACATCCTGCTACACAAATAAAACCGCTGGATGCTTGTATACATTCTCACACTTAACATAACGTAGCGTCAGAGCAGCCCCCCGAACTAAACACACACATAGCAAACAGTCAGAGTGATGCGATTTACTGTAATGATGCTTTTGCTTTTGGTCGTCACATTCAGGGAGATCTTTAAGCATAATCGCACATAATTACAGCCCATCATACCCAGTGTGTGTGAGTGTGTGAGTGTGTGTAGTGGAGGATGAAGAGGAGTAATCCTCAAGAAGATACAATCCTGTTTCCTCTCAGCTCCCTGAAAATGAAATATCAAAGCACTTTTTTTGATCCACAGAGGACCAACGTCAACAGCTGAAGGAACAGTTCTGCATTGTAAATGTGCTTAGCCTAGCTTAGCATAAAGACCAGCGGCAAACGGATAGAGTTCAGTTATACACCCACCAATACCTCACACAGATAGTGACGACTGGGATGGAGTTCAGTGGTGTTACACAAACCAGTTGGATTTGTTCTGTTTGGCTCAACTTGTGGCTTCTATACTTTTTATCACTCTGTTAGGATCCATTGGCGCCCATACCCAAACAGGGGGGGGGGTTACATGTCTACCCGGGCCAAAGGTTGGGTTTCCATGGCTAGGTAGCTGCATCCAAGTCTTACATCTCCAATAGTTACGTAAAGTGTTGGTTGCAGTGTGAAGTATGCAGCTGCTGGACTCTGTAGTGGAGATATGTTCTCTCCAGGGATGAATCACATTGCTTCATCCAATCAACAAGTCTGGGTTTGGTAATTGCCAGGAGAACAGTACTTGCCTGACTACATTTTTCTGAGAGGACATCTGTTCACAGCCTGTCTGTGGGTGAGGGCTTTGTGGTGGACAGTGCTGGGCTTACTTTCCTAAAGGTGCTCATAAAATTTGATGGCTCTTTCCTGGATCTTAATAATTAGAGGGTATTGTCCTAATCCTGCACTGCATGCATTGTATGGTGTTTTTGCGTTGAACACAGAGGATGGATTTACCAAGTTCCGCATGATGAGTCTCAATTTGGTGTTTGCATCTCTCTGTCTGTGTCTGTGTCTGTTTGTGTTGGTCTCTCTGTTTCTGTATTTTTCTGTCTGTTTCTCTCTCTCTCCCAGAGAGGTTTCTGCCTGTTAAAGGGAAGTTTTTTTCCTCTCCATTGTGACTTTCTAAATGCTGCAAAGGTCTGTACTCACGAAGGGTTAAAATGGGATGAGACTTCTTGTCTCTCTTAAAAAAGAAATCTATTAATGCTTAACAGGTTATGGTTTTAAGGTAAGGGCTACATAGCAAGAAGGTCACCGGTTCAATTCCCCGTTCGGGCAAGGTGGGCCACTCTGTGTGAAGTTTGCGTGCGTGGGTTCTCTCCAGCTTCCTCCCACAGACCAAAAACATGCCCACGTTAGGTTAACTGATTATTCTTAATTGCCATGAGTGTGAGTGTGTGCGTGAATGGTTGTTTGTCTATATATCAGCCCTGCGATTGACTGGTGACCAGTCCAGGGTGTACCCCGCCTCTCACCCAATGCCAGCTGGGATAGGCTCCAGCCACCCACGACCCTAAACGGGATAGACGGCTAAGAAAATGGATGGATGGATGGATGGATGGATAGTTTTAAGGTAAAGTTTTTGGAAAGTGTCTTGAGATAAAGTTTGTTATGTTGTGGTGCTATGTGATTAAAGATTGATTGATTGATGGTAAGAATGCCACTTAGACACCTTCCTGGGGGGGCGGGGGGGTTCAGGTATGCCCATCTGAGAGGAGACCCAGAGGCAGACCCAGGTTACATTAGAGAAATTATATCTCTCAGCTGGTCGGGGAACACCCCAGTATCCTCCAGAGGAGCTGGAGGAAGTGGCTGGGACAGTGCTGGCCCTGTGATTAAGACCCAGATAAGCAGTAACGATGGATGGATGGATGGATGCATGGATGGATGGATGGATGGATGGATGGATGGATGAATTTGGATGCATGGATGGATGACTTTGGATAGATGGATGGATGGATGAATAGATGGATGGATGCATGGATGGATGAATGGATGCATGAATGGATGGATAGATGGATGGATGTATGGATGAATTTGGATGCATGGATGGATGAATGGATGGATGACTTTGGATAAAAGGATGGATTGATGGATGGATGGATAGATGGATGGATGCATGAATGGATGAATGGATGCATGAATGCATGGATGGATAGATGCATGGGTGGATGAATGGATGGATGAATGGATGGATGGATGGATGCATGAATGGATGGATAGATGGATGGATGCACGGATGAATTTGGATGCATGGATGGATGAATGGATTGATGACTTTGGATAGATGGATCGATTGATGGATGGATGGATGGATAGATGGATGGATGCATGGATGGATGAATGGATGCATGAATGGATGGATGGATTGATGGATGGATGGATGGATGGATGGATGGTTATCAGTTACCATACTCTGTCTAAGACATTTGAGTATCTTTTGTCCTTTTGCAGATACAGGCTGAGAAAAACAGAACAAATTGATTAAAAAGATCCTTTGTCTCTGTTTCCATTAGTATTTGAAATGAATGATACTCTGGTGTTAGCTTTGTTCAGAGAATATTTTATGTTTTTTGTCTTTTATGCGTACTTGCTGCTGGCTGTAAAACAAAATTACTATTTAGTCCTTAATATAAAATGCACACAGAAATATGATCCACAACAGAAGTTATACACAATAACTGGAGCAGCTCCTTTGTCCTGTGAGGTTCTGCTCTTGTACAGTTCAGTGTGTGTTGTGTTTGTGTACAGAGGGATGTAACCGCTGTTTCTCTCTGTCTCTCTCTGTCTCTCTCTGTCTCTCTCTCTTTGTTGGATCCTCTCAGGAAAGATTTCAGTCAGTAACAATCTGAGTCTGAGACCAAAATAAGAACGTTTAGTGGACATACTCTGATCCATCCTGGATTATGCTGCAGACATTACAGCCTGTTAGTGTAGATCCACCAATCAGCACGGCCAAAACTCCAAACACTGGAATCCCACTCGGATTCTCTCTACCAATCAGAAAATCTCATTTAATCCTAATAAGAAACAACCTGACAAGTCCAGTGATGAATCTTCACAAATGCAAACTGCAGTATTTTGTACATGTTCGTGATCACTTCTCTGATGTTTTTCTCATTTTAGAACTTAATCGTCTGCAATTTCTCCCCGTTGAGTCCATCAAAAATACCTTAATGAGGTTTTTATTGACGTGGTAAAAGCAGAGCTAAAGCTGTTTGTTTGATGGAGCTGCTGTACGCACAAACATTTCCATCAAAGAGAGCGAAGAATGTTTATTTCCAACCTCCTCGTCTAAACAGTGGAGGGGAGGACGGCGCGTGTCCTGGGGGAAAGGTTTTATTCCTCTGTGTTCACCTGAAGACGTCTCTACTTACCTGTTTGTGTAAATGAGCATCATCTCCTCCCGTAATGACTCCTTAAACTGCCGCTCTCTCTCTGAGCTGTTTGGGCGTCCTAATTGGCTCAAATCATCGCTCCTCTGCTCGCTCTCATTCTGGGGCTCCGTCCCCTGCTGCGCGGGAGCTCGCCTCCTCCTGACATGCAAATGAGGCCGAGCAGAGGAGAAAACACCGCCAGAATAAACTGTCCCTCCCCTTTCTTCACCCCCTCACCCACAGCCTCAGCTCCCCGCTGCCGTACAGCTCATTAACCCACAGAGGGCACAGGAAATGAAACCTCTGACAGGACGTTAGGGAGCAACTAATGACCCAATCAGCAGGGTGACACCCGCCAAATTAGCATTAAGCAAGCACTAGGGGCATGTGTGTGTGAGTGTGTGTGTGGGAGGCTGAGTGTGTTTCAGAGCGGCTGATGGGAGCCCTCAGGAACATCATCCATCCTCTGACGCCTAAACTCTGCTAAAATAAGGAAAGAAGAGAGGGAAACCTGCAGGGGTTGATCTGCACAAGTGTGCAGGTTTATTTCCTCCAGCAGAAAGTGGAAAGAATCCGTGTGCTGCATCGTGTCAGAGTAAAAGTACAGATGTCATAGATATGGATGTACAAACATTCCCCTCCTGTTCAGTCAAATATACAGCTTTGATAAACTGTCAAGTCTGGTCAAACAATGGCTTCCAGCAAAACAGAGAGCCCAATCACACACAGAGCTACACAGATGCAGCCTCAGGTATCACATGATCAAAATGAATTAACACAGATGTTTGTTCATAAATGTCTTCATTAAACCACTGACATTGACTGAAATAAAAGTTTTTGAGTTTTCATTCATACTCTCTGAAAAAAGGCCAAGAAATAATAAATTGTGCTGGGGTATGTAGACTTATGAATACATCTCTGCACTGCTGATCAAAATCTTCAGACCAGTTGAAAATGGAACATGGGTCGTTCCAGAATTAGAGGACATTTGAGCTTCTAGATTTTTGAAAAATATACCTTCATTTTAATGATTTTCTGCTCCATATTAATCAATAATAGGCAATAAACTATAAAAGGCTTTATTAGCTCAGCTTACAGATCAATGGTACAATTTTTATTACATGAATTTTTTTTCCTAGCAAGCTGTTACTCCTGACCAAGAGGACAAACTTTCCTATGTAGATAAGTAAAGAAAATAATAATAATGATAATAATAATAATAGTTGTCTTATTCTGATCATATGCATGACAGGGTTGCATGAGGTAGAGCAGGACTTTCAATCAAGGTTGACTATGTTATAAAAATATGAAAAACAGAAGAGAGGTCAAACCTTTGCTCTACCCATTCTTTTGGAAAACTGTTTGATGATGTCAAGCCCAGCATATTACGTCATTCACTGTTTTCTTCTTCTTTGACTATGCTAAAAAGGTTATGGTAATAGGTTTTCATGCATGTGGTAGGACACACGTTCCATGAATAATAATTATTATTTGAAATATTATGTTTATTAAAACAAATGTTCCCACTGTTGCAAGAGAAAAGGGGTGAAGCAATTAATACATAAAAAAACAACATTTAAATTTAATTTCAATGTTTAATTTGAGATTCAGTGTGGTCATTAGGGGGTGGGACAAGAGGAAAATAGCATTTTAGGGGGTACTCCAGATTTATTTGGTATCTTTTTTAAAGTATTTTCAAGCATTTTTTTCTCCATTTATTATTATTATTTTTTTTAGGTTTGGTGTCAGGACAATTAAATTTACTCAGAAAGTGCATGTTTAAGTATTTTGCATGTGGATTATTTAAAAATTGATGGGTGGGACATGAAATGTCCTTCAATTCTGGAATGACTCACAAATTTACATTTAGCACTGTTGGATCTTTGAAAATTCAGAGTACAGTTTCAAAATGCAAAAAGAAGAAATGGGAGTGGGACAAGATATATATATATATATATATATATATATATATATATATATATATATATATATATATACAATACAAGTGAAATAGTCTGTCCATGGCTTCAGTAAAAAGTTTGTGACTGCTTATTTCTCTGAAGTGTGACATTTCAGCTATTGAGAATGGGTTTTGGCTTCATTTTTGACCATGTGGAGGTGTCGTCCATATCTACATAGAGCAGATCTGAAAGAGAAGCTTATGCTTTTTTTCGTGTTTTGCACGTGTTAAAGATGATGTGATTAAGGTGTTTAAAATAGCAGAGCAGTAAACTGAGGAGGGTCCTTAGAAACAACATATAAACATGATATGTGGAGACAATATTGAACGTTTCCATTGGTTGTTTTTCTTTTTCAATTCAAATTTTCAGTGAACATCCCTGGAGACAGCCTTCTTTTGTTCCCTCTTCTTTTTTTATTTCTTTAGTCAATTTGATTCATTAAAATTGTCCCACTTCCTCTCTCTCTCTCTCTCTCTCACACACACACACACACACACACACATAATATGGGGATAATCAGAGTATTTTGCTGGTGAATCCCATGCACAAACATGGAGACAATAGAATAGAAATGTTGCGTGTAATTCAGAGCCGTCATTGCTCTCATGCTCCTGCAAACAAACAAACAAACAAACAAACAAGCAGCCATACATCACAGCCTGTCTCTAATCCTCATGTATGTATGTGTGTCTGCTTCTTTTGTGCCACAGCAGAAGAAGAGAGCTGATAACACCTCTGTCACATTGTTTTAAATGCTATGTGAAACATGAAAGCCTGGCTCCGTGTATAATGAAACACATTTTACCTCCATCTGAGAGGAACTCCTGGTATGTTGATGTGTATCAGAGCTGCTGCTGTGAAAGCCTCTGTTGGAAGCAGATCATTTTACTCCTCAGAACAAATAGTTCACTAATTAAAGACCTGAATGTTGCTGTGTGTGTGAGCTTGTTGAAATGACATCAGGAGGGAAACAGAGGTGTTAAAAACACCCAGGATCAATTAAAGTGATGATGATGATAATAGAAGCTGAGAGAGTGAATGAGGTCAGTGTCTGAATGAATGAATACTCAGTGTGAACTCAGACAATCGGCCTCCTCATTGAAAAGAGAAAATGTTTTCCAATAAATGGAGTCTGATTGCACAACCTCTCACATTTACTCTGCTGTTAATGGAGCTCACAGCTTTTAATGTTCTCCAATACAATTATCCTGTTAGATGAGATCAGCCTGATGTTTCTCTGCAACATTACTGATGTTCACTTTGGGATTCTTTGATTGATTTACAAACTGGGGGTTCATACAGCTTTGTTTTATTTTACAAAACCATGAACTGTTGGCCTTATTTCAGCAACACTACAGTCTGAACAAATATGTGTTGGACTTTCTGCAGTTCGTTACAAAGAATTAGTGCTTCTAAGAATATGAGGAAAACAGAAAAGTGAGACTGATGCAGTTCCATTACTCCACTCAACAGCTCCTTCTGTGAAATATTAGATCCAATAAGAGCTTATTCTTTTCTGACAGTGAGCTCCTGATGGTAAATAAATGCCACCTGCATCCTGCCTGAAAAGTAGCTTCATTAATGGAGAGCTGCTCTGTCTCTCAGTGTGTAACCACTGAAACAGACTGCAGTTAATCAGACTCCAAAGTGGATATGTGCAGAAAATGATACTGGAACTGCTTGTATTTATTTATCTATTTGTTATCACAATGGTTTAATTATTGAGAGCTGATCATGGATCCTCTTTTGTTCAGCTTGACTCCTTACTT
>RPOG01004263.1:0-47640 GCA_008086565.1 Thalassoma bifasciatum
GGTGGCAAACCCTCATCCATGTCGAAGTCGTCGTCTGACTCCCCCTCCTCTTCGAAGATCTGGTTGAGTACGGGGGCGCTCTTCCTGGAGGTAAGGCGGTTGGTGATAGATGGAGGTTTACGTCGCAGGATCACCTGAGTGGGGAGGGGAGACGGGTCCTGCTCGTCCTCCTCCTCCTCATCCTCCTCAACTCTGGGGGAAAAAAAACTCAAACTTTAATTTATTCACCCAAGAGAAGAACTGAAGCATGAGAAATTGATGTGGACTTTTGGCTGCTGCTTTTGTGAACTGACATCAATGTACAATTGTCCTGACACATTCTAAAGAATCACTGAACTGCCTAATCCGCCACATGTCAACAACAGAAAAGCATTGCTTTATAAAAAAGTAAAGGTGAAAGCTTAGGAGGAGGAATGTCCTGATCAGCTTTTTTTGTGTGCATACAATTCATTATGGTAAATTCTGAGGCTGAATAGTCAAGAACATGAAAAAAAATCATTAACTATGGGTTTAAGAGGAAGTCTTAAGAGCATTAACATTCTAAGTAAAATCTGATTTTCACCAAGCCCCTTTGGTTCCAAAACTTATTGAATAAACTTCTTTTTGAATGACAGCAGGCCTGAGCATTAACTCTAAAGAATCAAAACAGACCAATCTAAAAGTGTCTGACCTGAACAGACAGGTTCGCTGCTTGGCTGCTGCTGAGGTGGGGGGCTGTGGGGCCCTGATGGTTCCAGAACTGGACCCAGGAGCAGGACCTGAGGCAGCTGCGCAGGCTCCCTGAAATGAAATGCAGAAACCTTGAGTACACTCTATTGAAACTTTGATGGATGTGTGCAGTGTTTCCTGAAAATGTGCAGTGACACTGAGACAGGATGTTTGCTTCAAAAATAAATGAAAAATACATTTCACAAACAAAACAAAACAGGATGTGACAGATATTTGGAGGAGGGACAGAATATCTGCGGACAGATCTCTCTCTGTCTCATTGTTTCTCTGCAGAGAGAGTGTTAATAGATTCTTTCATCAGAGCAGAACAAGCGGGGGACTTCGATCGCTGACGGCATCACTTTATAAACTGATAGAAGATAAAAATAAACCAGATTAAAGGAATCCCTCCAGGTGTTACAAACATGTAATGGATTGAGAGTCAGATGAACTACTTGAAAACACTGGTGTGAAGACATAAATAAACCAATAAGATTAGCTTTAAGCCTTGGAAGCACATTTAAAAGAGATTTGTAGAGGGGAAGAGGGGGTGAGACTCCAGGTGTGTGTACCTGTGGGGGTGGTCCTGGAGAGTCGGTAACTGTCTCCTCTCTCCTGCCCAGCTCCAGCATGCCTTTGGAGCGGTGACCATTCAACAGGTTTTCTGCACTGCGGGCCGGGGACTGGGGGCCTCCAGCGTGGGAGATAGAGGAGGCTGCCAGGCTGTCCTCGATGTCCTGGTGCATGTCCACTCTGGTCGGCCATGACTGCCTGTGGAGGAAACAGAGAGGGGATTTCAGCACCGAACTCAGAGTCAGTGTCTCCTCTCTTCAAGTAACTCTCAGCCTTATCAGCTCGTAAAATGTCTCCCAGATTTATTCACGGTAAATTATGCAGACAGATATAGCAGGGGGGAGGGGGAGGGGCACCACACACAACTTCAAAGATGCTGTTGTAAGAGTTACTCCACTGAAATATGTAAATGTCTTACTATGAGCCTCTGACCTATTAAACATGAATAAATCAAAAGTCTTTCATCAAAACACTCATTTACTCTGTTTTCTGTGACTCATTATCACAGATACAGCAGCCAAGTATCATTAACACATTTCTGATTTAAGGATGTTTTGACTTTTACAGACTCCAGCACAGCTGTCATTGTCTGATAATGCTGCACCACAAGAACCCGAGACCATCGTCCTGGACACTGAACAGGTTTGGCGAACCAAAACAAGTCTTGAGACCGAGCAAAACAAGAATTGGTAACAAGATCATCACATGGGAGGTCTTCATGTTAGCTCAAAACATGCACTGATGCCTCTCTGATCCGAGCAAACATCCGAGCATTTAAAATTCAGACACAACCCAACATCGAAGACTCAATCCATACAAGGGTAGACAACCCCAAGCAGAGTGTATGTTGTAAAATAAAGTAACATTTACAGTTGTTTTTAATAACATTTCTAAACAGAAGTCATCAAATCAAACTTAGCGTATTAGAAATGACCTGCTAAGGAGTGAAACAGCAAACTGCATTTTGGGAATCCATAAAGAGACTCCAGTCCTGCAAAGTCCTCCCAAGATGAAAACATGATGATGAACAGGGATCATTAGGGTTATATTCATACCAGTTTTGATACTGCACTGACCAGTACTGCACTCCTTCATTTAGTACTAAAGACAAAAACCTGACATGTAAAGATGTAAAAAGGTGTATATGGGTCAATGACGTGACGTCCCTTTTTTTTGTGTCCGAGTGCTTATAAAGGAAGGTAGTACTTAACTCATAAAGTAGTGTACATAAAGAAATAAGATACTTTGGACACAATAAACTTGTGTAGAAATTTGATAATTTTATATTGTACAAAAAAACACAAAACCAAGGAGTTTGGGGGTTTTACAGTCCACCACGTTCCGTCCTGACAAGTATCCACAGAAATTAAACTCTAAAAATTGAATATCAGTTATTGTAAATGGAAATTAAAAATAAAGTGACATTATTTTATGCTTGAACCTTTTTAAATAAAACATTCTTTGCAAATAAAAAGAATTTGAAAGCTGTTGAGAAATTTAAAAAACTTTTGTCCCGTAATTTTCACCTTGTCAAATGTCAGGGTGGTGCAACCGTAACATTAGACTTTTATTTTAAAGTGAAGAGAATAAAACAGGAAACAGGAAACTGCATCAGCCAGAGGAGCCCAAATGACATTTGTGACCAAGTGGAAAAGTTTGTAGATTTCTCTGAAATACTGATAAAAAAGGTTTTTTCACTTCATTGGTGACTGGAACAATTTCCATGTCAGGNATGTTATTTTAACATCAAATTATTTATCTTATTCACAAATAAAAGAAATGAAACACAAAATGAAAATGTATGAGTCACTACAGACACTTGAGAGATACTTGCCAATAATTTCACACAGAAAAAATAACAGGAACATATAAATATATTTTCATATATTTGGTTGAACCACCTGACATTTTTGGGTGCTCAAATTAAAAATACTAAAAAATAATGAACCTAAAAACTTTGAAATGTTGGTCAACTACTGAAATCTGTTAGAAAACATAATTCTTCTCTCAGAAATATGTTTTTATCCATTTTCAAAGAGCTTTTTAAAAAATAGACCCTCTTTTTGTCATTGACCCATGTGTATATATATGTATATGTGTGTGTGTGTGTGTGTGTGTGTGTGTGTGTATATACACAGCAGGGCCTCCCACTTGAATTCATGACTTCTTAAAGCTGTGCCAGAGACCACAAAAAATAAACAACCAAATCAAAAATGAAAAAAGAGGGACGAGGAAAAAAATTTCTGTTTTTAAAATGTAACCTGCATTTTTACTATGATGGAAGGACAGACATGTTTGGATAAAATAAATAATGTACATTACTACTATCAGTGGTAGAGCTACACAACATTGAGAAAAAAATGATGTTGCAGTTATCTTGTTTCCCATGATATATATTGTGATACTTTCAGTGTCCTGCTGCAGTCTGTTCAATTAATTCTCTCTGATTTTCCCTGGAATTATAATGACAGACTCTCACCTAACTGCCTCCGTGACACTATTTTTCTTTGTTAAGAGTCGTAATCATATTGATATCTGTTAATCATTGATATTGATTATCAATATTTCATGGACAGTGTTTCTTCTCGCATCTGGTCAAACATTTAATGACACCCTCCTGCACAGAGGTTTCATCATTTAAGTTTTCCTCCATGACCAAATAATTCTATAGGATATTTATTAAATCTGTGAACATGCTGCGTCTGCTCATACTGAGCCCAGAGTCAGAGTTCACACACAGGCTGAGCAGACGCACAGCGGCTCACTGAGTTTGTCCACCTCCTGCATTTTGCCTTTTTTTGTAGGCGTGAATAATCTTCTTCCAGAGACGGGAATCAATGACAAGTAATGTTTAGAGACATTTCTAGAAGAAGTTTAATGCTGAAACTTAGAGCTGAAAAGAAAAAGACAGAGAGCCTGTTTGGAGTGAAGACAAAGCTGAACAAAGCAGAGATCTGGAGGCCACTGTCTTTCACCCTGAAAGTGCTAAATAAAGCACCTTATGTGATATTAGCTTTAAACAAACTGTCAGATTGTCCAAATCCTTACTATGCTCCACTCACGCTGCACATCACTCTGCCCAGCCCTGATAACAGCAAGTGGGATGACAGAGCGCTGAGAAGGCGCCCTAACTGTGGGGTTGTTGATGTTATGTGGTCAAATATATAGATTGAAGTTTATCTAAATCCATTTTTACTATAACTGGGTGTATACAGGGTATAGAAACTTCATTGCAAGGCTCAGCACAGAGACCATCAGCTACCTCACAATGTACATGCAGGGGACATTCATATGTTTGTCTCTATTTTTTTCTCTGTGAGGAGCAGAAGTACGGTATGCCGCTTCCTTAAATATCTGCATAATTAATATATCAAGCCCTTCTGTTCTTTGAGGGTAAGATGCATAAAAATAAACCTTGGCATAATTGTTTTGCCGTGATGCTTGATTTTGGCTAATTTAGAGGGCTTCTTGGAGTAAAAACATCCTCCGTAGAGCAGGGAGAGGAACGCAGAGGGAGCTGAGCCAGCTGTCCTCCTCTCTTCCTTATTTGTTCCTCTCCACTGTCACTCCTCCTTTTATGTCTTCACCGTCCAGCTTTCCCTCTTCCTTATAAGAGAAGAAAGCTGGCAAAGAATCAAAGAGGAAATACTTTAGCGGCTAAAAGGATCAACGAGGATTTCTCTTCTGTGACTGGAGTTGGAGTTTTGTCACTTTGCTCTTCAGTGAAAGGAAGATTTTGAAACTTTTCAGAGGGCAAATTCAAAGTAAAGTGCATCATCTGTGTCTAGTTTTAACCCTGTTTTTATGGTGTCCAAATAACATGGGAGTTTCTGCCCTACCCTTCCTGCAGACGGAGTATTGATATAGTCAACTGACACGTGTTTCAGCTTTTTCAGCTAAACAGAATATGACTGTCAGTGGAGAGAAATGGATGAATGATGTTGCCTGTTGGTGAAACTCCAGCTCCTGCACCTGATGAAAAGGTGGTAAAGTGAGCTCTGTTCGGTTTTCTGTCAAACTAACATGAGTAGAGCACTACAAAAGCTCAAAGGTAACACATCTAAGGACCATACACTGTTAAGAGTGTGTGAAAGCTCAGTGTTTTTTCTTCCTCTGAACAAAAGTGAAGCGTTTGGAGGTGAAGCGCAGTCTTAGGTTACTATAACTAACTATGCAGCGGAGAAAGACAGGCAGCAGTGTGAGCCAGTGGAGCGAGGGAGGTCAATTACCCTCTTCCGAGCTCACATTATGACTCAGACAGTTATTATGATGATGAGCGGTGATATTTCTTACCCACACTCTGCTTTAGAAAATTATTCTGCACAGGCCACAGCACAGAGCTATAATTTCTCCCTGCTGGGTTGCTGCATCTGGTTTCTGCACCCAGTGTGTTTCTGCGGGGCTGTGGCTTTTCTTTTACCTGAAGTGGGCCTTGATGTTGCTGGGGCTGGAGGAGCGCGTCTGGACTTCCTTCTCCTGCTTCTCCCTCAGAATCCTCTCAGCCAGCAGGTAGTACGTAGCTGTGATGTGGTTATATTTGTTGGTCTCCAGGGCTCTGAAATGACAGTGACGACATAAACATTAAGAACATCGTAACTAGGGCTGAACAATTTATCGTTTCCTGATCGAAATCGCAATTTCAGACATCATGATCATGTGATCACCAAAGCTGCAATTTTTTTGCTCCTGACTGACCAAGGATCTGTTGTATCAGCTGTTTTACACACACGTCTTTTGAGTGTAAGACTGTTGAAAAAGATCATTTTTTTCCTGTTGTATTTTGCTTTAAATTTTTTTAAATCACTTTTTGAACTTAGTCATTCTAAAACTGTTTTGTATTTTATATTTTTCACTTAACACAATCGAGGATATTTTGCACTACATCATTTTTAAAGTTTAAGAGTCAAGGATAGCTCTTTTTGTTTTTCAGGCGTTAAAACTAAAAATTCCAATTTATAAATGGAAAGAATTGTATTTTCAGGTCAGACATTTGACTGTTTATCTCAAAATATTTTTTTTTTCTCAAAACTTTTGCCTTTTACTTCTCAAAAATTTGTCTTTATTTCTCAAAATTTTGACTTAATATCAAAATTTCTACTTTTTATTTCAAATATTGCCTTTATTTCAAAATGTTGATGCTTTATCTCAAAATTTTGACCTTAAATGTGAAAGTTAAGACTTTTTTTCTCACATAATGTTAAATTGATTTCTTACAATTTGGACTTTTTGTCTTTACTTCTCAAAATTTCCACTTTTTATCATAAAATACTGACCTTTTCTCTAAAAGCTAGAAATAATTCTTTCCTTCAGTTTTCATCCTTACATTGGATTAAAAGCTTTTGTTGTAACTTTCTGTCAAGTTTGTAAATGTTTCTGTACAACGTGAAAACTTCACTGAAGCTTGATTTGAAGAAAATCATGAATTAAATTGAAATCGCAACATCTGCCAGAAAAATCGCAATTAGATCTTTTTCTAAAATAGTTCAGCCCTAATCGTAACATAGTATTGAAAACAAGAGACAAAGAAATGAAGAAAAAAAATCAAGAGCAAAACATGAAGAGTTTTCCCCTAATAGTTTTCCTTAACTACCCGATTTGTTACTGATTCAGTTTTGAAGTCTGTTGTTGTTGGGAGTCATACTGGAAATGCTGAGTTCAACCTCACCTCTGTCTAAGTAGTGTTACCTAAGGAGGTGGGATGAATGAACTTGTTTAGTTTCTTGATATAAAAATAATCTCTTCATACAAGAAACTGTACTGATCAAAACACAAGATGATCTTGGCTGTAAGATGACACCCTTTTTCCAAGACAGGATTTTAGATACAAATACTTTTTGATCACAAAATCTTGTGTTATCAAGAAGAACATTTTATTTGAAGGTTTTAAAACACTGTTTTAAAAAATTGGGCTGTTGTTTATAACAGCATGGTGCCATATCATAGCAAAAACTCAAATCACAATGGAGAAAAGTTTTGACACAATAAGGTAGACTATTGTATATAACAGTGTTTAGTGGTAAATCTAGTGCATCCAACATCAAAGTAGGTAAAAAATGAATAAGTGTTGCCTCTACTTTTATATTGTTGTGGGATATGATTCAACAACAGTCAAGTGAGTATAGTATAATAAAATTAAGACAAACACAAGCTTAGATTTAGGACGTAACAATTGATTGTAAATTGTATTAAATCATTTTCAGGCAATATGACCTGCTGCATTATCCCAATCACAGACAGTGCTATATTTCTTTAACCTCAAAAATACATTATTTTGCCAATTGTTGTTACCATTCTGAAGTTCAGAGCAGGACCAGAGTTGGACTCATTTAAAGCTCTGGAGTTTCAGGTCTCAGACTGGCCCACATTAAGTCATGACATAACTTATGTGCCTCAGCATCATATTGTTATTTAAATCTTATGTCCTTATATCATAATCCCAACCAATTCATAAACTTGGATGGTGGCTGTTTTCTGATTTGATGTTGAGATTTGCACTTCAGGGCCACTGTATGCCTTACCTTTTGTTTCTTTTTCATCCTGTCTTAGTGAAAAAGTTATATTGGCGCATGGGGCTGGGACTATGATGCTTTTCCTTTTTTTTCTTTGATTCTCACCCTTGCTGTTCTTACTATCCATTTTCACGTGTTTGTACGTGCGCTCAAAATCTCTGAACACACACTGATGCGTGTTGTTAAGGTACTGGCCGGTCACTCATGTGGAAAAAGAAGAGCAGCTTATTTAACAAACTAAATGGCTTTGTGTTATTTATCTTGTTTACATGACAGGGTTTTTTATTCTTCTTCTCTTTGTAGTCACACATTCACATTTATCTTCTGCTCTCTGTTGTGCGTTCTGCTTTGACACACACTGACTTTCAAACATGCACTCACAAACACATACACACATACACGAGCATGCTCTGTATAGATGACAGAGTCGGGACAACCACCAGATGAAACAGAAAATAAAGTTTTTAAGCGCTTTCAGGCCGCATCACCACAACGCCCGTCTTCTGATTTCTGCCCCGGCTTTTACTTGCGTCATCACAGCTTTCTGTTTCGGGCCATGTTGTTTTGGCGATAAAAGTCTTTAGGCCAAAAACGACATAGGGTCTTCATTTTAACTGAGTCGTGAGCCATGTCATGAAACAACTGACAAAAAAAAAAAGTAGAGTTTTTTTGGCTGAGATTTCTTCCCAGCAGCTCAGGATGTACCCATAGGATCAAAGCATCATGTGCAAGATCAAGCAGAGCTAAAATGCAGTCGTTAACATTAGAATAAGTCTCAACTTGAACAGCGGTGAATATATAAAGAGAAAATCCTTTGACTATTTAATGTAGCAACTGAAGCATTTTAAACAGCTCTACAAAGACAGACATGTTTCAGCAAAGTCATCTTCAGGCCGACAAAGAAAGGGGACAACAAGTGTTGCTGCTGCTGAGGATCTTCCAAAGACAAAACACAACAACACAGGAATATTACACCTACAAGTCAAAGAGGCTGAGGAAAAGAAAGTGATCATTGATATCACCATTATTTAAAACAACAAGGGGGAAAGATTTTGGTTTTATGGTCCTCTGTGTCTACATGTCTGTGAGCACAAACTAATCTCTAAGCTCATTATTGTAGTGAACTTTTAGCGTATAAGCTTACCAACACTGGATCCAAAAAAGAGGTACATGGAGAGTGCTTTAAGTGTTCAGTATCCTGTATGTGCGCGTGTGTTTGGATCCAATAAAGAGAGGTAAAAGTGAATGTGACACAACGTTGAGAGGAACAAGTGTGAAGCAGATAACATGCCTCTGAATCCAACAGCTGTTCTGTCTTTATTTGCTCTTTCTCAGCGTGTCGCAGCACACCGCACTCTGCACATGGCTGCAGGGAACAGAAGAGATGTTCCTGTGAGTTCACCTTTGTTAGCAGCATCAGGAGGTGTGTAAGTATTTTTTTTTCCACATCTCCTCAGACAGAAGAATGGGGAAGGATAAGAGAAACAGGTTCATTCACATTTTATGGAGGCGCAGACTGAAACAAGCGTGCCTACATGTGTCTGTGTGCAGGCTGTAGGTTGAGTCCTCATTGATAAATGGATGTGAAGGAGCATTTTTACGGCTGAACAACCAGATTACTTCAGCTCAGAGATTCCTTAACAGTCCTTGAATTGGTTTACCTCTGGGTGTACAACCATTTATTATGTGATAGTGTATGCATATGGTTATGTATTTATGAATGTTTACTGCTTTTAACCCTTCAGAGCTTCTGAAAAGAGGAGACTCTGGTTGAAAGAAAAAAAATCTGTACATTCACAAAGATTAGTAGTAGTATCACTGATACCAAGGCCTTCATACCGCTGTTACAGGCACCCTGAACAACATACCTGACTAAGGGGACCATAGTCTGTTTGTGTCCCTCATCAGACACCATGGTCTCTTTATCTGTTATACGGGGGCCATGGTTTGTAAAGCTGTTTCTCAGTCTCTTTGCTTCACTTTTGGCATTTTAGTGTATTATCTCTCCCTGTAAAATCTCATTAAGTATGAAATAAAGTTCAAATTAGAATCATCTATGTATAACATATTTTCTCTATATTACTTTATGTAAACCTGACTTTAATCAAAAATTAAAATCACATATTGTCACTTTGGAAATGTTTCCATTCTACTTCTGGAGAATGCCCCATATATTGTGTATCTTATTTCAAGATATATATCCTTTATTGAGATATGGCCTAAAACTGTGGATCTATCGATACAATGCCATGTTGCCCAGCCAAAGTTAAAGCTCTGCACTTTGGTCTTTAATCAAAAGAGCTTGTATCTTTATACAAGCAGGCAAACTTACTCAACAATGGCCTCTCGGTCAGCAATATCTCCCAGCACCATGCGCTGGATGATGCTGTTGTGTTCTTCCTCTGACAGGTTCTTGTGGGAGACCAGGGGAGTGTTGTACTTGGTGGCTGGGGAGGGGTCGACTCCTTGCAGCCAGGCGTGGGTCTCAATCTCTTCTAAGGATGCTCGACGTTTAGGATCCCTCTGAAGCATTCGATCTATCAGGCTGGAGACAAAAAGAGATACAGCACAAGCTTTATTAACCTCAAACTCACCAATTTCTCTGACATGATTGAACAAAATCTTTAGATGTCGGAAAGAATCTTTGGTTGGTGCTGCAAATGCATAGATGGAGAAGCCTGATTTTGAAAAACAACTCACTCCTACAAAAGCTTGCACAAGCCACTGACATTACCTCTATGAAATGACACTATATGGGCTTTATCGATGAGCCTGTAATGTTGTAATTTCCTCAAGCACACACTCTATGGTTGTGAATTTACTCCTCGAGCTCCATCTTCAATTTGGAAAAGGTCAGCTGAATGACAGGAGGTCTAATAAGTGCAGCTGGGTTTCAATGAGAAGGGGCTCAGTGTGACTGCTACCCAGGTGCTGGAAGGGTTCCACCTGCTCCACCACCTGACCCCTTCAGCCCCAGAGAACAGACCTGTCAGCACCATGTTTTCAGGACACTTGATGAGTGACTGGTGTGACCCTACACTTCCCAGCACCACTGCCTCCTCACACATGCTGCAGTGCTGCTTTAGCTTCTTGTGATCTTGTATCTGATGGTGTTCAAAAACGCAGCAGGGATAAAAACTAATTCTATGGAGACTCAAGACTGTGTCTCAAGGTTGATGTGATGAGCATTTACAGGTGTTTCTTTTCTTTACACAACTGTTTAAACTTCTTTCAATACCTGATGCTTTACAGACGGTTTTTAATGCAGCAGGAGACAGTAAACACAGGCTTTCAGAGTCCAGGTTTGTCAAACTGCCTTGCCTAAAACTGTTTCATGTCAGTGTCTTTTTTCTAGATTTGTTATATGTCAATTCTGTGGTGCCCTTTAATTTTTCAGATTGAGTCAGATACATAGACTGTCACGCTGTTGCTTCTGTGTTGACTTGCTACAATAACTTAAAAAAATGCATCTTGAACACTGAAGATCTACCTGATGAAGGCAGTGTTTCCCTCACCATTACATCAGGTAACGACAACCCTAGTTCCCCATGAGGGCTAAGATAATTTTATTTCATTCAATTTTCTTTGTTGCGCCAAATCACAAAAAAAGTCATTCATGTAAAACAGGTCTATAACTTAGCTTTCTGACTTGATGCAGGCATGCTTAAGACAGGTGCGAACTGTGGCTAAAACAGCTACAAACAATTAATATTAGCAATGCACCAAATATTTTCTGCATTTCTTGTGGTGGTTGTAACATTATCTTTCCCCGACTCTGTTGGCTTTCTTCTCAACATACCTAGCTGTCTGTTATCTTATCAACATGTTAACACTCAGTCGTGTTTGTCAGAGGATTGTGATCGCACAAACAAACACAAGGAAACGTATACAGTAGTATGAAGAGTAAGGATGGTCCAGATGGTCAAAGGTGAGAGTTAAAAAAAAAAAAAAAAAAGCATTACAGTCTGACATGCCAAAAAAGTAACTTTTTTATCAGGACAAGCCCGGGGGAAGTAAAAGAGACTTCAGGTGGGTGAAGGGGGAAGGTATGTGATGACCCTAAAGTGCAAATTGCAAAACTGTACAAAAATGTGTTATATTTTTTGTAGGCTAGAAAAAAAAGACCTTCAAATGACTAAGATAGGGATGTTTTTACTCTAAAAGCTATGAAGGCATTAACAAATACAATTTCCTCCAGGCTACTTCAGACAAGATTTACAATTAAGGATGGGTACCAATCAAAATGCTGCACTTTTATATTCATATAAAAGTTTATATACTGAGAAACAGATGTCAAAATGGAATATTTTAAGATTTTACTATCAAGTAAATTAATATTTGATACCACATAAACACACACAGAAGCAACGAAAATTTATACAGATTCCCAGGTAGGGTATCTGCATCAATTATACAAACTATAGTCGAACTTGCTCAAATAAAAGGTGCTCATCCCCTGGTACAACTCTTTGTAGGAGGTTGGAAATTTGTGTATTAATTTCAGTGGAATTGTTGTCATATACCCCAAGAACATTTGGCATTTTCCCCAAAATAAATCAACAGACCATGCATTTTTAAATAATCAAAGTTGGTGTCAATTTTTTGCCATGTTTGAATCAAGTATTTTACACTACACTTTACATTGTGGAGGACTGAGCTGATTTTTTTATATTGCTCCAGTAAAAATCAATTACGTATCAAAAACAAAGGAGGGTAAAGGAAGGGTCAGATTCTGGCATCCTACAGCTGAGGAAGGGCTTGTTTGTGGAGTGCAATCCTACCTATTTTGTTGTTATGTGGAATGAGGCAAAATAAAAAAAGCATTGAGATTGTGCAGAATGCTGAATAACAGACAGTGCCATATATCTGCTTTGACTGAGCAGAGGATGTAAATTGCAGCTGGTCAGCCTGAGGCTTATTCAAATGACACGGCTGAAAGCTGAGATTGCAATTTCACAGGATTAGGGGAATGCGAAATGGAGTAAAAGGCTAAATAAATACCAGCATCACACATCAAGGAGCAAGACATCTCTGCCATCTGGATACAAAGAGAGAAAGATCTGGATTATTCTGTAGTGTGATACAGGCAGACTGCTTGATAGACTTTAAGGGGACAGAAATGCACAGAGAATAAAGAAGAGGATAGTCTGCTCTGAATAACATCTAGAGAACACTTAAATACATTACAGGTTACATAATAAAGGGTATAAACAGATGGTGCTGCCTGTGTTTATAACAAAGGATCTACATTACAAATAGATGAACATTGTACCTAAATAACAGCATGCCCATCCACCCCCTCATACACACATTAAAATAACAACTGCGAAGCAAGCCTGAGCGTTTCATGTTGGCTCAACTCTTCCCATTTGTCCAAGTCTTTCCAATCCCCATGTGTGTTGAGCTAAGTGTGAGCAGACTCCACAATGACTGCACAGACCAACAGCCTAGGCAGAACAGTGCTCTGCTGACTGACAGTCATGCTGGGGATTAGTCAGAGCTGGTCTGGCTCCCCGAGGACCACAACCAGCAACAGCAGGATGAGACAGAGGAGAGGGAGGAAAGCCGCATGATGACGGCACACTGAGAGTTGAGCAGGTTTGTTGGTTAAAAACCATGCTGACACTGTCATAGATCATATTAAGTTTTTGACAATATCTACAAATTCTCGAAAAGAATCAGGCATTTGCCGTTAAAACATTGATGGATGCTTTGCTTGTTGCTGCTTCAAGGCCACATCTGTGCCACAAACTTGTAAAGTTCCTTGAAATCAATTGAAAAATAAGAACAGAGTCTGATTACTGCACTGGCACATTAGCATTGCTCACATGGTTAATATCACAGCAACACATTCACTGATATGAATGATGTTGGGCTGCCAGAGTCTGTTGTTAGAGCTGCAGTCTTTGTAACGGTCACTATAAGTCCTACTTGGTTGCTGGCGACCCAGTCATACAACTATGTCAAAGTACAAACAGTAATTCCTCTCTCAGACGGAATGCTGTACCTTGTTAAAAAGCTTGAAGTCTTTACAATTGAGTCAATAAGTTTGTTTTACAGTTTTCTTGAGCAGCAAAACATAATTAGAAAGAGAATCACTCGGAAAGTGATCACAACTAGTGGCATGTTGTTAGTGAACGATTCGTTCAAATGAACGAGTGTATGTAGTCTGTGACGCCAGAGCAGACGAACCTTATGTCAGTTGTTCTGCCTCAGCTAGCTTGGCTTTGCAGATAGATAACAGTTACCCAAGAAAACTCTGATTCAGGATTTTCTACTAGAAGTTTGACTCAAGAAGCTTTAGAACTGAACACACAAAGAAGTGTACATTACTGTCTCACAAGAGATTCCATTCAACATGTTATTCACCTCCTAATGTACCAAAGACAATAAAGAAAACAGTGCTAGTTTGTTGCTACAATATACAATTGCATTGATATGCTAGCGGTTAGCATACATCGATTTAGCCTGTTTTAAAACAGAATTCAACTCCATCACAGAAAATCTCACAATTACTTTTTTCTCACCAGTAATGAAAACTCTAAATGTGGAAATACTGACAAGTAGGTTTTCCAAACAGGGAGTGTGGGCTAATGGCTGACTTAAACTTAACTACAGCAAGTCCCAGGTTCAAAATAACTCAAAGCATTGCTAGATGGCCTCGTTCAGCCAATAATACACAACAAAACAATACACTGACATCATCTGATGTGCTTTTTGTACTTTTTTAATCTATTTATGTCCAAAGATAACTGAATCCATTGACCCATTTATTTACTAATAAGTGAACAAAATATTACTGACAGGAAACTTGTAAACCTGCTTTTTCTACACAGGAAATTCACGAGAGGAATTGATAAAGGCATTGATGCAGAATCAGATCAATAAGCAGAATTGATAAGAGCAGTGGTATCAATAAAATCTTATCAACACCCATTCCCAGTCGTATGTTTGTCTGAAGTGTCCATGCTCATGAATAACAGTGGCTCCACAGTCTTATAGCTCGATGTGAGTCTGGCAACGCTGGGTAGGTTTGTCATTTTCTGTTGAGTTTTCATCCCAGGACAGCCTGTGATGGCCAACAAATGCTCCCTGCTTGACTGGCCAATAGCACATGGTGGTCTTGTGTTTGCAGCCTCCAAAGCAGCTTCTTTTTTCAATCACTCAAAATCATAGCCAATTGCTTTCCTGCGCAAACCGTGTCAGCTTTTGCCATATTATAATATATACACAAAGGGATGGGTGCCTTTACATTTGAAGGTATATAGTACCAATACGGTACCTGGGAAACAGTACCAGCACTCAACTACCAATTTTCAGTACTTTTGTGTGTGTTTATTGGTATTCAATATTCATTTGTTGAATAATAAACTTTCAGAAATATTGCAATTTAACATAGTTCCTTCTCTCTCTCTCCCTATATGTGTGTGTGTAAATATATATATAGGGCCAGAATTAGGCTGGAAATACCAGGTTAGGAAGCTGCAGGCTGTTGCTTTGTGAATTAGAGAACTTAAGAAATTCAAAAGTGTAAAACAAATTAAGTGAACACATAAGTACCATGTGTTGCAATGACCACTTGTCTAGATTAAAATCTAATGTTGTGCAAACAATGGGCGGCACATGATCAGCGCCTCTGTAAAGTGTCAGGCGTTGGTCAGCCTACTGGTAGAACAGCGTGAACACAAAGACCCGTCCTCTTCAGCCCTCAGGGTACGTGGTACTCTAACAAACACTTGGTTCTCTACAAATCCCATTCCTTTGTCCTTCCCCTCTCTCCCTTGTTCTCTGGGAATCAATAAAGGGAGGCTGTACAGTACACACACTCATACAAATGTGTACTAGCTTGTCCTCACATTCAACACAGCGTGTCCTCGTGAGAGAGAGATCCCACCAACGCAAAAGTCAGGCACAGAAGCGGCTCGGATGTTTTCTAAATCAAACTGTAGGAAGCAGCTGCCTATGAGCTGACTGAAGCTCCCAAATAACAGCATCAGTAATATGAGTGATGCAAATAGTGAACAGAAGGTTGAGTGTTTTTTGTGAACGCACTCCGCGAGATGACAGTAATGACATGAAATGTGGAGACATAATGTTCTGAGCGGTCCACGTGCCTGCAATTCACAGGTCAAACTGTCACAACGGAAGAGTTTCAGTAAATTTCTGTTTCTGTGTTTTGATGATGAGGCTGTAGGTGGTACTACGAGTGAGAGCAGGTGGGTTTAAAACTAACATTGACGTCACATCTGAGCCCCAAAAATTAAAATGAAGAATGACAAAAATACAGCTTCAAAAGAAGTGTGTGTGTTGGGTTTGCAAAAGCAAGCTACTGAATAATGAATGATGTGAGTCGTGTGAATGCTTTTTGATGAGTCAACAGGGAACAGAGAGAAGGCTACACACACACACATTCGTCATTAATACAAACACTCAACGGGAAAGGCAAGTTTGTGTTGACTTAGTCTGGAATATGTTTGTGGACTTTTCTGGAGGAAGAGAGCATAAAAGGCAAACATGAGAGGAGACACAAAGTAAATCTAGCCGTAATCACTCCACTGTCTAAAACTACTCTGTCAACTACTACTACTACAACTGTCTGAGTCTACTGTAAACCAAAGGAGACTGTGCTTAGTCACTGAGACTTAGTTTAGACTTTCATGTAAGACTCCAGAAGCCCGCCTACCGAAGCTCTTCATTACAAAGAAAAACAGCAACAAAGGCTAAATATCAGCAGCTGAGACAATTCAAGACAAAGCACATTTGATTCATAATCACCTGCATGAACCATCAGTCCACTGGCTTTGACTTTGTGACTCAAATCAAGAAAAACTGTCTACAGATGGAGAACGAAAGATGTGAGTGAACTTTTGTTCTTTAGATCACGTTATCTGGTGCTCAACACCGGCAGCTGCCAGGCTGTCCAAGCTGGAGATGCAGAGCCTCCATCAGCGTACAATGCAGTTGGAGCACAGACATATTTCCGAATAAATATTCATCGTGTATGAATTTAGTGATCTTTTTCCATAAAAGTGTTCAATAACACAGCACTTCATGCAGTAAACTGAAGTTACAGATGAGCACTTACTGCCTGGTATTTGATTTCATTGTAAAACAACGAAAATACAATTTTAATAGACCACATAATCGATTATGTTGACTAATTGTAGCAGTCCATTGCTCCATTGAAGGAAAAAGCAGTTCATGATAGCCCCCCCTCCACTGTGCCGCCTATCTCAGTGGGATCTCCTTGTCATGACAGTAACGTTGGACGTTATAGGGACCGTCAAGGTTGAATTTTTCCCCTCAGAGAATCAAACTTTATTCCACCTTTCCATGTCCCATGTTTGCTGCTAGTTGTGAGAGGCCTTGCTTAAGCAGCTCAACCATCCATCCACATTCAAAGAGAGAAGGATTTTTAGCTTTTACCATCAGGAGGTCATGACAGTGTGAATACATGACAAAGAGTGACCCTGAATCCACATGTTTGTGCAGATTTTTCTTTGTATCTTAAAGACTGTGCTCTTTAACTTTTAATCAACTGCTGATCACACTAGTAACCTTCATTTTTGGTTTAGAATAGAATAGAATAGAATAGAATAGAAGTTTATTTTCTGACACAAAGGTGACAGAAATTCATCTTATGACAGGCCTCAGTTGCATCAAAGACACACATTCACACATTCCCCATCATACTAGTACACACATACATAACAATAACTTTAAAAGACCAGAGTTAAAAAAAAAAAAAATAAAATACTACTAAAACTACTGGGTTATGGTACTTTTGCTGTTGAGGGCTGTGATTGCCTGTGATTATTCATTTTTTCTCACTCGCATCACTCCCATTTCTGTTTTTTTGCACTTTGAAACTCTGCTTACAACCTTTGTAAGATTCAATAGTGCAAAATGTGAATTAGAGCAATTTTTCAACTGGTCTGAAGGTTTTGATCAGGAGGTTTCCATCACACTGTTAATAACAGACTAATGTGTACCACATTAGATAAATATCAAAGGTACACTGAGAGCTTTGGTAAAAGGTTTGTCCAATCCAAATCTGTACACGCTTTAGGACTGAATGATATGGACAAAATTTCATATCTCAATATTACTGCCAGATATCCAGATATCGATACGATACAATATGAATCTGGATTAGGTGATAACTAACCATTTTTCAGGAAAATAAAAGCATGACATTATAACAGGATGCGGAAAGTACGGTTGATGGATTAGAGCTCACTGTCAGTTATCAACATTAACAGAAAATCACCAATAATCATGTGACTGTCTGAGCTTTACATGTAGGGTGAGCTGGTAAAATCTACATTATAGATATCGTCAATATTGGGATATTAATATCTTGAATATTCATATCTCGATTTCGATACAATAACGATATATCTTTCAGCCCTAACACGCGTTATCCAGCAATACTAGTTACAGTATTTACTTAACCAGTTACCAATACTACAACTCTTGTCATTCATAACCCTAACCAGACACAAACCACTGACACTGGTGATACCATCTGAATCCTCACAGCTGTGTCCCTGAAAATGCTGAGAGAACATGGTGTAGCTCCACAACTCCTCTGGGAAAGAAGAGGCTCTGCAGATGCTGGTTATAAATTTGAACTCATGATATGGGTGGATGGTGCACCAGTTACTGCCGTGGTAAAAACACAAGCTCAGGACACAGCGTGTGAAAAATGGCTCCTCTGCTCTGAAGTCAAAGCCCATCCGATTGCTCACAGCTGCTTCAGCTTAACACTTCAATCTAGTCAGATCTCTCCTTCGACTCAGAGGAGATAAGGGTTTATTTCCTGTTTCTAAAAATACCCCCCTGTGCAGTCAGAGTGGAAACAAAGATTTGGCCTTCACATCATGTTGAGCACTGTGGTTCTGATACTTTACTTCCGCGAGTTGAACCCTTTCATTGTCCGTTTCAATCTTTTATCAACAATCTGCCTCCCAAGATGAGAAGTTTTTACAGATAGGCAGCAATATATAAACTTTCTCCATAGGTCGTAAATGTTTATACGGGTTAAAATGTTCTGAGTTCAGCAGAGCACTTAAAAGTTTATAATATTTTCAGCAAATGTTGAGTAACAGTCTCCGACATCATGTCAGAGCAAAATCAGTCTGTCACAAATCCACATAATGTTTGGATTCTCCTGTTCAATCTGTTCTGCATTGTGTCCCCAGAGCCCAGAACTCAACTCTACACTGGAACTGCTGTGACACCCAATAAAAGCAGAATCAAAAAGGTTAATACCCAGCAGTCTCTGTGGGAAACAGGTTGAGTCAGGATAAAAAATGTATAGTTTATATTTTCCTGATTAATTCTTGCTGAAAAAAGAAATACTGCAGTGCATCATTAATGAACTTGGTGTATCCTGACGTGTGCTGTAAATTAAGATTGTCAAATATGAACACAACTGCTACTTCCTATGCTTTACTGTCTGACTTATTGTGAGTGTAGAACATGTATTTCTGTGCTGGACTGTAGTTGGACTGTACTGCACAGCAACTGAGCTTCCGCTGAAACTGCTTCAAGGGTTTTGGTCTCTGCCAGCTACTGGAGCAAACTGGTCTGCAGGGCCTGGAATAAATCAGTGAGGCTCCTGCTGTGTGCCTTTCTCTGCACATTGTAGATAACTCCGGAAAGGATTGTAGCTCTACAGCTGAAAGAAAATTCTATATAATATGAACCTTTTTTAGAAAGATTTTTACACAATTGTACATTTACACAATTCAGCAAAAGACATCTATATCTACCTATCTATAAATACCATTGAAATTTCAAATTACGTTGAAAGAGCCAGACCTGTGGTGGGTACATGTGGGCAGCAATTAAGCAGAAAGAAAAAATAATTTTTGATTATCATTTTCTGAGTTTTAACCTAGAATGAAATCTCCCGATCTTATCCTTTCATTGGCTTCAAAAACTGTAAAACATCTATCTCCAGTGAGAATATACAAAGTAACTCTATGTACCAGTTATACCTAAGAACTGAGCAAAAAGGATGCAGGCTTGACCTAGTGGTGAAGTGACAGAGGGTACAGGCTTGCATCCAGCCACAGGGCCGTTTCCTCCATGTCTCTCCTAGGTTGCTGCTCTGTCTGTCCAATCCTATCCAAATAAACCTTTAATGCCCAAAATATTACAGAAAAAAAAAAGCAAAAAAATGAGTGGCTTTTTTCCTATCTCATGGAGGCAACCGTATGATTTAAAAGTTTTCCACTTGTCTCAGGTGGTTTATTTTAGGTGATAAAAGACAAATGAAACAATGATGCAGCGAGGAGCGGCTTTCCTCTTTCCATGGTTCTCAACAAGCTTTGTTTCCTTTTCGCTTGACAGCCCATATTTTGGTTTCCTGCTCTAGCACATTCTGAAATGTGGATAAGACCAGAAGTGAGATGTCCTCAAATAATAATAGTAAAAACATTCAAAGCAAATCTGATCCAGTGTTGTAAAACTTTTAAGAAAGATATGGGTCAAATTTATACAACACCATGCAAACTTTGAACGATTGAATTGACATTTCATTGTTGAAGACATATGAGTTAATTGGGATAACAGCAACATGTGCAAGGAGGTGGTTAAATTTGCTACTGATCAGCTAAACTGACGGACTGTGATTGTGAAGACTTTCTGTGTAATCTTAAAACAGTCTTATTTTGAGATATATGCCTGATCAACCTACAACTACAAATGAGATTTCCAGTGCACTGCAAAAACAGAAATCTAGGCAAGTCATTATGTCTTATTTGTAGTAAAAATTGTCTTATTGTTCTTAATTTGAGCCACATTCACCAGACCAGGTCATAAAAATGTCTTATTTCAAGTTTTTTAAGACAAAAATGAGGTGTAAATTGCTTGTAACAAGTCAAAAAAATCTGCCAATGGGAAAAGACGAATTCGCCCGGGAAGTTTCTTGAAATTAGAAAGATGTCTTAAAACAAGAATCTTTTATCTTATCCCATTGGCTGATTTTTTTTTTACTTGTTACAAGCAATTGATGCCTCATTTTTGTCTTTAAAAAACTTGAAATGAGACATTTCTATGACCTTGTCTAGTAAATGTGGCTCAAATCAAGAATAGTAAGACAAATTTTACTAAAAATAAGACATAATGACTTGCTTAGATTTCAGTTTTTGCAGTGTGCCAAAAAAGGTTATTTCTAAATGCTTTTCTCAGCATCCCTATCAGGTCAAGCAGGACGGTATTGATTTATAGCAGGCCCAAGTCGCTATGACAACACCACACTGGCTGACAAAGTTTCGCAATGAGAAGAGAGATCCATGTTTTTCTCTGCTAAAAACGATTTTAGGTTTATTTTGCTATAACGGTGGAAACAGAAGCTAGTCTGTCTGACAGAAGAGGAACAGAAGAGCAGAAGAAAGCTAAATAGAAGGGTCATAGAGCATGGGCTAAAGGCTAAAACACAGGCTAAGGGCTGAAACACGGGTTAAGAAGTTTGTGCTAAGGTTGATGCAGCCCACCTGCAGCAGTTATACTGCAGTGATATGTTGAAAACTGAGAGTCTATCAATAAAACAAAGAGCTAGGTTACGTTTGCTATGCTTGATGAGGTTGGAGTCGGTAGATGAGCAAAGGTTAGACACAATCTGGATTCACTTATGTTTCACATTTCAGACACGTCTTAGTAGCCCCACTTAACTACATCACAAACTGAGTTCACAAATCTGTTGTCACAGTAGCTCTCTGCAATTGTATTAAAATGAAGCTCTGCTCTCCATTCATTTTTCAAAACAGACTGAAACAAACACACGTCTTGGTACATCACAACACAGCGGTGTCTTTATCCCTAAGTTGATATGCCGGTCTCCAGCACCTCTATTTTGTTGGTTCTGAGCTCATAAGTTAGGGGACCCCTGGACAAGAGAGATCTAGGGTCAAACCATGGATCTTCTGAATAGTAAACAGCATAATCTACCCTCTGTCCCATACCCCCCTCCATATCAAATATGTTCTACAGAGTGTTAAATTAAAATAAAATATGTCAAACGTGACAGAATACTGATACCATGGCCTTGCTGAAAGCCACAGTCACTGTAGTGTGGTAATAGGTCAATGCCTTCTGCTACAGGCAACAGTGGTGCCAGCCTAATGTGATTGACTGTTTGCCAGAATTTATAAACCAAGTGGGAGGAAGAAATCCCTACACACGGACATGGTGTGTGGGGAAGAGAAGGAAACGTTCAGTTTAAAAAGGGAGATGGAAAACAGAAGAAGAAGCGAGTAACTTGATTAATTTTGCAGCACAGAGTACAGTACAGTCTTCTTGATTTATTTCCAACAGTTTCCTTCATTAGCGGAGCAAGTAGAGAAGTTTGGTGGTGCTGTGTATCAATGCTGTGTGTGTATAACTCACTCCTTGCAGGCGCTGGAGACGTGGGCCGGTACAGTGTATTTACAGTCCATGATCATGGTGAGAGTCTCGCTGTCGTTAGCCTCCTGGAAGGGGGGTTGGCCACAAACCAACATGAACAGGATCACGCCGAGACTCCAGATATCTGAGACAGAGGGAACAAAAGGCAAAGCATTTTTAATCCATGTGTACTTCCAGGCATCATTTTTAAATCACAGAAGAAATTATCAAACACTGTTCCCGTGATTCAGAAACAGCACCGTTCTTGTAAGGTGGGCAGGTTTTTCAAGATGTGTTATGACTCTTTCTCACCATTTTTCCCCAACCACAGACCCTGATATTAAGAAACACTGCTGACTTAACACTCCCCTCTTTAGCCTATAGACGTTACCATCTGTTCCAACATAAACCCTGAGGCAGTGATCAATACTACAGAGTACTTCAAGTCCACTGACAGCTAATCACTGTGTAGATGCCATTACTAATCGACATCAGTTCATATCATGCCTGAGCGGGAAAGACATCTCATTTCACAAATGTGATTTCCTCCCAGGCTTCCTTCCTGGTATGTGTTTTCCTTTCATCTAAAGACAGGATTACAAAGATGGAAAAGATGTGTGAATAAAAGCCACAGCTGAGGAGAGCAGGATGTCCTCAGAGAGTTGGTTTACTAACAGAGGAGTAAAGGGAAAAGTCCTGCAGTACAAAAAGTTCCTTCTTTACCTTTATACATCCCGTCTTTCAACAAAGCATCATTCTTCCTGTGGTCTTTAAGACAGGGGAGAATGGAGTGTCTTCATACAGAGTTGACAGTCCAGTTGAAAAGCTGAATTTCAACTGTGATCAGTTAGGAGGGGCTTCTTAAACGTTAATTCGAGTCAAAGCCGGTATCATGTTGACGCCATAGATTGTATATAGAATGGACAGTGTGGCTCCGCCCTTTACCGTTGTATGGTTTTGAAGCCAAATGAACTCTATTATTAAAGTTGCCATTGTGTAGCCAGAGTCTGTACAGAAGAGAATTTGGGTGGAACTGGGTAACAAAAAAGCAATAAACTTTTTTTTTTTTTTCAAAGGTCTAATCTCTCTTTGGCTCTCTTTCCCAAAGTTTCTTATATCCCTGATAAAAACTACACATGAACAACAGCATAAAACTAAATTTATCACCCAGTTTTTAACATCTAATAACGACTGAAAACCCAACTTGAACACAATGCAGCAGAATAACGTCTTCATACCACCACAGTGTAAGGATTTGAAAAACATTTCTACAAGCTGTAATTATTTTTTTTAGTTTTACCACCTCTAATCTGGAATGCATAGGGAGGCAGAGATTTTGACCTAAACTGCAGCCAGTCACCAGGGGGAGCAGTTTTCAGTTAGAGCTGACTATCATGGCGCCCACTGATTATACCAACTATGGTTGACACATGAGCACATGAGGTTTCATGACGTTAACACAGTGACAGATCAAATTGCAACAGTAACACCTGTCAGCAGCTTGGACATTAGGTGTTTGTCGGCAAGGGGGAGGAATATTGACCTACTGCAGCAAAAAGCACAATCCCGGTTCAATTGTTGCGTCCAGTTATGAGAATATAGTGAGTCCTTTAACTGTAACACTTGGAACCTACAAAGGACTCAAAAATGGGATCATTTAGACAGCCATCGTCCTTTTGTCCCTGAGAACACAGACTCACTAGGACACAAAGAGCCTTTACTGTTGAACCTTGTCCTAATGTTGTTCTCAAATCTACCTACAACCCCAACGTCAATGGAGTTGGTCTGACGAGCCCACATTTCAAACTGTTTTTGTAAATCATGGACGTGGTGTCCTCTAAGTCAAGGAGGAAAAGGACAATCCGGATTGTTCTCAGTGCAAAGTTCAAAAGCCAGCATCTGTTATGGGACGGTGGTGTCTTAGTGCCCGTGGAATCATGGGTAATTTCCACATCTGTGAAGGCACCATTACTGCTGAAAAGTACATACAGGTCTTTGGGCAACACATGCTGCCATCTGAGAAATGTCTTTTTCAGGGATGTCCCTGATTATTTCAGCAAGACGATGTGAAATCAAGCCACATTCTGCACCTGTTACAACAGTGTGGTTTTGTAATAAAAGAGTGCAGCTACGAGACTGGCCTGCCTATAGTCCAGACCTGTCCCCCCAAAAATGTGTAACACTTTATGAAGCACAAAATACGGTATAGAGACCTCAGACTGTTGAGCAACTTAAGTTGTAAATCAACCAAGAATGTGAAAGAATTCTAGCTCCAAAGCTTCAACAATCAGAGTCTTCAGTTCCTAAACATTTGAGTGTTGTTCAAAGGAAAGGTGATGTAACACAACGGGAAACATGAACCTGTCCCAGCTTTTTAGGAACGTGCTGCAGGCATCAAATTCAAAATGAGTCAATATTTGCAAAAAATCAACAAAGTTTAGCAAATGAGGTTTAAACCCAGTCATGTACACACAAAAAAAAAAAAAAAAAAAAAAAAACGTCAAATACCGTGACACTAATCTAATTTGAAAAATACTGTGATATACGTTTTTTGGTCATACCGCCCAGCCCTAACCCGAAGCTTTTATTGATGTTAAAGGGGGAAATCAAGGTAAGACCTGGGTGTGTAATCTTTTGAACAGGGTCATTTTTGAAGTTTCTGTTGTCATTATGAAAAGAGTAAACTAAATTTCTTTTAGTAAATGTCTTCACCCAACAACTAACTATGCGTGACAGAAAGGTTTTTGTGTTATCATTCATATTTTCTGACAAAAGGCCAAAAAATCAGAAATTCTGCTGGGGGGTGTAAACTTTTGAGCACAGCTGTACATTCCCAAGACAGTAGCCTCCTGAACCCCTGTGCTAACCTCTAGCGATAGATTTTTGCAGTTATTGTGGCTTCTGAAAATTATTATGAAACCTACCATGTCTATTTAGCCAGCAGCACTGGCTCCAGCATGCAAAGTTCACATATCAATATCTCTATCGGCCATTACTCTAGGATGCCATACTGGTATCGTATCCAAAGTGAAAAAGTTGTTTCAGGACAACCCTAGTAATTGTGGTGAAATTGTTTCCAAGATTGCAGCATTTAAAGCCTGAAACTGTGAATACACAGAGCATTATCCATCTCTTAAATACACTAACAGCCAAGTATATAAATTTGAGTAGATCCTCTAATCTCATACCCACTCATTTAAAGAATATATGCCAGAACGTACTGATACAATCACATTCAAAGGTTTGTGCATTTATCTGAAGATTTCTGTCAACAGTGGAGTGGATCAGTTCAGAAGCAGCCAACCAACTCTGGCTGGAAGGAAAAGACATCGCTGCAGCTCCAGTCAAATATTGGCAGCCCTGAAGTAATTACCATGATGAGGATTTTTAAGTAACTTTCTAATTAAGCTCTGAAGCTCAGATGCCCTCAGTACTTAACGGGTTGGCAGAACAGAGCACTGATGATGCACAAGAAGAGGAAACGCTGGATAGTAAAAAACTCAACTAGGAAAACTTTTCAAGACTTTCACGTGATGAAAAAATGCTTTGAGCCAAAGTCAGATCCTCAAGTTCACTGTCAGGGTGGCCTCATGCTGGTCATCTGAACTGTGCCCTGATACTTAACTTCAAGCATGATAACTGGCACTGAACTGGTAGAAATAGAGCAACAGATAACATGGCTTTGGCTTAATTACTTTTTTGGTTTATGTTAAATTGCTTTGTTCAGACACATTCCTTTTAACAAACCCACCATAGTTTAAAATATATATTTTTTAAAAAGAGCAGTAGCAGTGAGAAGCACACCTCTCTGAAGTGTGGAAGAGCAGTTACATTGGCCAATCAAACTGGACTTTAGGACGGTGCTTAGGCACGGTACATATGGCAAGTGTGAGGGCATCCTCAAAAGAAGACGAGCCCTGTTTCCCAGAATAAGCATTCAGAAAAGATGACCCTGTATCCTGGCTGTAAACAATAATACAATGATTGACTATGAGGCTGATATATATATATGCGTATTAGGTAGGTGTCTTCATAGACTGTATAAAACATGGACGTAGTCTCCGTGACGTCACCCGTCTGTTACTGCAGCTCTGTTTTGAGGCTAAACGGCGGGCGCGGCCATGTTGGAAATGGGACGAATGACGAGTGACCAAACTCACAGCTATTGGGCGCCCGTCAGTCACGTGGTCTGAGCTGTGGCTCTGATTGGGTAAGCTCTCTATCCTAATATCTACCAAACAGCCGAGTTAGAAAAAAATTCACCCCCCTCACAGTGTGTGCCGTAAGCAAAATAAGCGATACAGACGGGAGACAGAGTTTGTACCAGACTTTAAATACGCTAATTTTGGCTCTGAAAACGCCCTTTTCTCGTCCACGTGTACAGGACTTCCGGTGCTTCTGGAGCCAGCCTCAAGTGGTCACTAGAGGAACAGCAGCTTTTTAGCACTTCCGTGTTGTCTCATTTTTTCAGACTGGAGGTTGCCACTTGGGTGTCTTAGATGCTCAGCGGGGTCTCAATGAGCTGTCTTGGAGGGGGAGCAATATAATATACAATAGCAACAAAGGTTGATATTGAGCTATAGTGAAATATAATACGGTGAAACTAATTGGTTCATAGCAGGATGTAGTGGTTCTTAATGCCGACTGCCACCCACAGAGAAACAGAGCACATACGAGGGGAAGCATCAGGAGGAGAAGAAAAGAAGACTCAGTTGTCAGCTTGCCAGCTTCATTTTACTGTGGTATGTTGCTTCTACTACAGAGCAAATCATGCCAGGAGAGATGAAAGATGGAAACAAGGTGCTTCACTCAAACCCCCAAAAGTTTGCTCACTTGTTTGGGTGTTTTAGGATACAGTGACAGAAGTGAGACAGTCCAGCAGCTTACAGTGAACAAATACCAGGCAAATGAAAGAAATAATGCTTCAACATCAGACTTGTGTTTGTGTTGTTAAAGCTGAAAGATGGGTTCACACTGACAGCCTGAAGCTGCAAGAATGATTTCTACTATTGACCACTTCAACACATGGCTCAGCTCTGCTCCTGCCACCAGGATCAAGGTCCCTGCTACATCATGCAGAGCAGCAGACCACTGCCCCTGAGGCAGCTTTTAAACCAACTACATTTTCCTTACCTTCACTCAGCAGAAGTGAAAATAATAAAGCAACATATAGCAAGAAGCTGAGGCAAGCTGTGGTCTTCAGGTTTAGCCTGCCTTATGAAAACAGTCTCTACATGAAAAGCACAAGTTTGGAGCAGTTTAGAGGATCACTGTATTTATTCTGTCTGATATCCAGATGTTATTTGTTCTCAGTGAAGACGAGCAGGTTACAAGATGTATACGACATGAAATACAGTTAAAACAAATTAGATGACAAAAGTGATAGTGAGCCAGCACTTTAGCTTTAAAGAGATTTGACTGGACCACAAAAGCATCTGAACATTGTCTGAAATGTTTGAAGTGTCTCTACCAGTGTTCACGAAAGAAAACCATTTTGACCGTTTCAACCCTCACTACAAGTGCACGGCCACCATGTTTACATGATGCATAATCCATGAGATATTATCATCGCATCTGCTCCCCCTGATAATCGTTTTAATCAGTGGCAGTGTTGGAGGGCTGTGTGAGTCCAAAACAACTCAACAGGGGTCAAAAAGTGAGTAAAGATGTAACAATGCTCTCCATGTTCTCTAATCTGCTGACTCTGATGAGACTAGTCTTGTTAACAGACGCTTTATAGTGACGTCTGCGAACGTGTGTGTGCTGGCAACCGTGCTGTAGTCTGCTTCATGTAGGAATAGTGTGACCGCTGGACAAACTGACCGGCGAAAGAGCGGCACTGCAGGGGGTGAATCGTACTTGAGTACAGCACGGTTTGACTGGCTAGTGTGACCGCACCCTTAGAAACTCTCCCTTTGTAATCTTTTGGTGAAATCACATCATTACACCCATTTTTGGTGGAAACAAAACAGTGTATTTATGATCATTAACACTTATAACTAGAAACTAATAGCTAAATAAAACCACCAAAAACAAAATTTCCTGTAGAAAGACCAAATTTAGTTTTTATACTTACTAGGTCTTACTTATCCAAAATAACAAGGAGAAATTAAAAAAAAAAAAAAGCATCCAAGAAAAAAAAAAAGCTCTGGTTTCAGAAAGTTAAACAATCCTTCAGTGTAGGTGGCCTGGACAGTTTTCAGATCTCCTCCCTTGACCATCCTTCATAAACTGGAATGTTTTCAAGGTGCTTGAGTAAAAAGATTGGGGATTTACTTAAACAAATAACAGCATTGTTTAAATGAGGCATCAAAATAAAGAGTTAAAATCTTTCTGGCACATATATAGGGTTATGCCTCAGGAATTTACCATGTTTAATCATGAAAAGAAACATAAGAAGCAAGAGGTTAGACTATGGCCTTTGGCAAATTGATCTTCATCTTCAGGAAGGAGAGCAGCAAAAAGCAGCTGCTACACTTTTTAATTTGCTGACATTAAACTTGATCAGCCAACTGATTATCAGACTGTTAGACTGGGAGAAAAACATATATTTCTAATGTTACGTTCATTTCTGTGCAAAGCCTGGGAGTTAGTTTAACAGCTTCTGTTATGGGTGTGTGAAAAAAATGTGTGAAAGAGTGAGAGATGACATGTAGTGATGGGCTTTTGCTGTTAACCACAAGGAGCTTTAAATTCAGATCTGTACACCACTCATCAGTCCAACACTTCAGTTTCAACAGCTATGGCAGCATCAGTGGCATAGTGGTGTTCTAGTAGTCGCAGTGGTAGTAGTAGTTATGAACTTTATTTTCTGTACAGAGTATGAACACACCCATAGCTCAAAGACAGTGTATTCCCACACAGACTGAAGCAGCCCGGCCAAAAATAGCACGCAAGTGTAAACAGGAAAAAAAGCAACATAAAATGCCACACAGCTGCCATTTGGTGGATCGAACAGATGTGCAACTGAACACCAGATCAAAATAGAGGCATGAGAACTACAGTGAATCAGAGGAGGGGAAACCTCCATCAGCAGCCAGGCTAAAGTGAAGCAAAGTGGCTCTGTAATATAGATAAATATTCATCGTCAATAAATTTCAGAGCTGGGCGGCCTTGTCACAGCTGTGAGGCTCTGCTTCATGAGCGACAGGAAAGAGAAGTTCTGCCATCAGAAATAAAACATTTCATATGTGGACTGTTTTTACATAGGTTTTCAGGTTTAATTTAAGTTCTTAGGTGTTTTCAAGTGTCACCTCATAACGCAAAGATAAAACCTGGGAAATATGACTCCCTCAACCAGCATCAGACAGTCAGCTTCGAGCTATGTTCATTCTACATTTGCACGTTATGTGACCAACAATGCTGACACAGACCAATGACTGTATATAGAATGGACAGCGTGTTTCCGCCTGTCACCGTTCTACGTTTTTGAAGCCAAAAACCCCGTTTCTCTAGCTGCCATTGTGCAGACAGAGTCTGCGCAGTAGAGAATTTCCGGTGGAGAGTAAAAAAAGAGAAATAAAAATATTTATTTCTCCTTCTTCAGAAGGTTAAGTCTCCTTTTGGCTCTTTCCCGAAGTTTCTTAAATCCCCGGTAAAAACTACTCACGAACGGCAGCTGTCAACTATCATAAAACGAAACTTATATCGAGGTTTTTAACGTCCAATAACTAATGAGAAACTAACTTCTCAGGAAAAAAACACCTGAACACCATGCAGCCAAATGACATCGTCATACTACCTTAGCGTAAAGATTTGAGAAACGTTTCTACCAGGTATCGTAATTTTTTAACGTTTTCCCGGCTCATATCTGGAATACATGGGGAGGCGGGGCTTATGACCTATACTGCAGCCAGACACCAGGGGGCGGGGCTTATGACCTATACTGCAGCCAGACACCAGGGGGCGGGGCATCTGCTGGAGGCTTCAGTTTGAGCCGAACGTCGTTACATCCACTCATTATACAGTCAATGACACAGACACAGCTTGGTCACAATAACTGACAACTATTCAACTGACTGTCACCGACATGTACGCACTTGTCAACCAGAAGAGCTCTCACACATTCTTTAGGCCCAAAGACCCTCACACTCCAATCTTCCCCTGACATCAACAGTGGAGAGAGTTCTGTTGGTGACAGCTGTAGATGTGCTTAAGATCTCTGGTTGTCACATTCAGACCTGCTGCAGCTCCACCTGTACACCACATGTGAGAGACAGCTACCCCACTTTATGAAGCTCGTATTACTCACATGTGTATTATTAAATACACCGAAGCTAATGTCAAAAGGGGTCCGCACCAGAAGAATGAAATTGCAATATCTCTTAAAGTTTGTGCTTCACTATTCAGCTGAATTCTCCCTGAAATGATGATAAAAGACTCACCATATCTCCTCTGTCTCTCTCTTCCTGAGTTCACAAAGAGTTTTGATCATGTTGATATCTGATAATTATTGATATTGATCTATAATATTTCCTGACAGTAATTCTTCTCAAATCATTATTGAGAACACGCTCCTGCACAGAGATTCCATCATTTAAGTAAAAAGAAGAGAGTGATAGAAATTGAGAAAAAAAATGAGATGGTGAGAGAAGCTTAGTAGAGACAAAAATGTTCAGGACCCTTTTGTAGTTGCTACTCTCATTAACAGAGACAACAGTGGGCAAAGTGGGAGCAAGTCTGCACAGATACTGAGAAATGATAGTGCTCAGCTTCTTTCTCAAGCTGATGCCACCAAAACAAGTAACCCTGTGGAGTTGGACTTGTAGAGAATATAAAGAAGTCAAAAAAATTATGACTGCAGACGCCAATAATTTCCCGTGCTCCCTCTATAGAATCAGGCCTGTTGAATAGCAAAAAAAAAAAGTAATGCAGCTGCAACAGCATGGCAAGACTTTCCAAAATGAGTCTCGGAATGAACACAAACCCCAAAACTGATGGAGGCTGAAAGCTGTGAAAGAAACGGAGGGCAGCATGACGCCAGACAGTGTAAGTGAGGGCACACATCAAACACACAGTTTGGGTTTTAAATTGATTTTCTTCTTTTGTCTGATTGTTGGAAAGACAGACTCTCTTCTAGTGGAGCTTCAATGGCTTTGCTGGTGACTGTTCTCTATCTGGAGAGCACTTTTCTTTTCTTCTGCTGGTTCGTCTGAAGCTTCAATTCGGCTTTCAAAGGGAATTTGGAGCACTTAGTCTGCACTTGAAAATACCAAGGATGTCTGGTGTTTTTGTGCCTCTGTAACCTTTGATGTTTCAGCAATCCAGAGGCCACCAAATGTTTGGCTGTTTTTCTTCACCGATTCAAAGACTTGCAAATTGGAGTTGTGCTACTGATGGTACATTAACTACTCCGACATGTTTATGATCTATTGGAAATGTGCTTTAAGGCTTAAAAAAGTTTTTGACTGGGGTCGTTCGAAGGGTTTCAATCATGAATCTTTCCTGAGCGTCATACAAGAGTGAAAACTCAGGGTTCTAATCTTTGCTGGAAATGCAAAGTCTTCATTTGAAAATTCTAGATTTGTAACAGCATCAACAACAAGTGACAGAAAGCCAGTTCACGTAAAAAAAATAAAAAATAAAATAAAAGACAAAGTGTAGAGCTGTAGATGGTTAGAGGAAGAATAAAACACTGTAATTTCAAAATACACCTCTTTTACATTTTTACATCTTAAGTTGTTTTCTAACTGCTAATTAAAATCGGAAGAAGAAGAAAACACTGATGCCAGTTTCTGCTAAAACTGATGTGGATCTTTGAAATTCGAAACAAGGAAAAAAATACAGACTGTGGGTTGCAGGGCTGAACGGTTGTAGAATAAGATCTAATTGCGATTTTTCTGACAGATAGAGCGATTGCAATACGATGCATGATTTTCTTTGAATCAAACTTTTGTGAAATCAATTTAACATTATATGAAAAAAGTCCAAACTTTCTCATTTAAGGTCAAAATTTGAAGATGACAAAAGTCTAAGACAAAAAATCTACATTTTGAAACAAAGGTAAAAAGTTGAAATTTTGATATAAAACGTCAAAACTCTCGGATTAAAATCAAAATTATACAAAATAAATACAAAATTATTAAATAAAAGCCAAAAAATATAAAATTCAAGGAAGATTTTTAGATAAAAAGTTGAACTTTGACTGTTATCAAATCCCAGAGTCTAACACCAATTCTTGTTATTTCTAAACCGGACTTTTTAAATTGTAATTTTAGTTATAAAAACTGAAGAAGAAAAAGAGCTATCCTTGATTCTTAACTTTTAAAAATAATGCAGTGCAAAATATTCTTTATTGTGTCAAGTTACATAAAGTAAATTACAAAACAATTAAAAACAAAATTCAACAGTCACAGGAAAAAAAGGATTTTTTCCCAACAGTCTTACACTCAAAGACAGGTGTGTGTGAAACAGCTGACACAACAGATCCTGGGTCAGTCAGGAGCAGGAAAAAAATCGCAGCTTTAGAGATCACATGATCACAATAGTTGAAATTGCGATTTCGATCGGAAAACAATAAATCGTTAAGCCCTAGTGGGTTGTCAAAAGGTTTTTTTTGGAATTCAAAACTGAGGTCAAGTGTAAGTTTTGCTAGCTTAACAAAGTACAAAAAGAGCAAGACACCAAGCAGATGGAGCAGTGGCTATTAAATGAATGACCTCATACAGAGGTGGGCAACATATGGAATATACTTGATGTATCATAGGTTGTTGCACATGAGAGTTTTTAAATGACTATAATGCCACCATCAAGCATAAACTGTCAGGTAAATGTTTAAAGACGTCAGTATGTCATTTTTTTTTTTGTCGTTTTGCTTCTTTCACTCTCTGCTGGTGCTCTTCTCACAGCAAGTCCACTGCTGTTTCTTCTTCTTTTTTTTTTTTTGGATTATTTTCATTTTTATTTCATTCCCCAGGTTCTTGTTGTGTTTCTTGTCAGGCTGTTTGCCAGAGGTAGTATCTTAACCTGATTAGAACACCTGTCTCAAATGCTGGAGGAGACTGTATGTGGAACATCTCAAAGAGAAACTAAAGGATGATCATCCCTGAGAGAGCAGGAACTAAACAGTCGTAAACTGCAGATACAGATTTTACCTGACCAAGAAACACAAACTACGCATCACCTCAGATTGACTGACTGAAGTCTCAAGTGTGCAAAAAGTCACAGCCTCAGCCCATCTTTGTGAAGGATGGAAGATGTGTTTTTTTTCCAGCATATTCACAAATGTTAATTGTATCACTGGGGCATATTTCTACTTCTCATCCTGCCAGCAAGAGAAAGAGCAACAGATGCTGAAAGGAGCCCTGGCACCCAGGAGCAGCCTGTTCGCACTGATGCAGACAGCACGTCAGCAAGTCACTGATTAGGGAAGGATGCGTTTCAGCACTGTATTATATAATGTGTGTGTGTGTATATATAGAAGTGTTTGAGTGATTGAGACAATGGAGGAGAGACTGTGTGAGACTGAGTGAGTAGGACAGAGTGAGGAAGGAGAGAAGTATGCTAGTTTTCCATGATCAGCACTGAGAGCATTGACTTGCTGAATATGGATGTGAGCCAGACCCTCTGCATAAAGAGCAGCTCTCTCCCAGGCATCTCTGGCCTCATGTTGTCTTCTATTAGCATGATAGCTGCCGGCTGCTAATCTGCCCTAAATAAAAAAGAGCTGAAAATCCTTTATTTGTGTTAGTGAAACTGTTTCTTTGTGTGGTTATCTTTTATCACTTGACAATTTTATCATTTCCTGAGTTCACAGCGTTTACCATAGGCACTCCATGAATTAGCATGAGAAAGATCCCTACAACTGACATGAGGAATACGACCCTGATTGGGCTTATTTCAGGCTATCTTCAGCACATATTGAAGTTAAAACGTTGTTTTGGTTTTTATAATACTTGAGAATCTTCATAAAAAACAGTCTGTTCTATCACAATGATAGATACTATATTATCAATACTACAATAAAATTAGAAAGGGGTTTAAAATCACGCCTATCTTGACTAACCAGGCTTTTCTAGTGTTTATAGTATACGTTTAAGGTGGCAAATATGATCGAAAAGCAGCAAAAATGGATGAAAATGGGTGAAAATTGGAAGAAAACTTGAGAAACAGACAGGAGCAAGATGTGTTCCAAAAGTTGTAAGAAAAATATGTATAAAAAGCAGCTAAAATAGGTAGCTAATAATAGCTAAAAATAAATGGTATGGGGTGCAAAAAAATGAACATACTTTTCAGAAGCCTGACATATATGTTTTAAAACTACTTTTTTATTGATTTTATGTATTGTTCTAGTTTTCTGAGACATTGAATTCAGGGTTTTCATTATCTGTAATCCATACTTATCAACATTTCAAGAAATAAAGGCTTGAAATAATTCACTCCATGTACAATAAGACCACATAATATCTGTTTCACTTTCTGAAATGAGTGACCAAAATATTCAGTTTTTTTGAAGATATTGTAATTTCTTGTGAAATACCCATTTTTGCAAACAGAGTTTCTTTGGATTTTGTTGTTGTTTTTGTTGTTATTGTTTTTGCAATAACCCTTCCTTTCTCATGTAAGTGAGTTTCTTATTCATACAAGAATGAAAAAGATAAACCCATTCAATAAAGCAGTTGACATCAAATTTGTCATAAGAATGAAAATAGCTCTTATTTTTCAATGGTATTTATTCCCAGTTATATTTATCCAATATGATATTTTTATAAAGAGTGATTTATTGCTTATGTTTATGAACAACACAAAAAATAGGAAACTAAAAAAAATTGCACAATGAATTAAAACTGCAATATAGGGAAAAACAATAAGATTATTTTTGTAAATCCTTCTGCTCTGTTATACCATAGTGTCATCTGCATAAGTACTTTGATGTCAGGGCAAACTGACAGCAGATCATTACATGCAGATGTTGCAGCTACATGTTCCAGACCTTTGCTTTAATACATTTTGTTCTGGCTCAGTCATTTTGAAAATAATTTGAGTAACTCACAAACACTGTGTACTCCTATTGCGGTTTATTGTGCTTTTCATGCTAAATGTTGGTGCTTAATTAAATCACAGTGTATCAGTGCGAGGTGGGTTTAGTAAAGGACTGGATTGTTTCAAAATAAAAACACAGACTGGTGCTAAACCAGGTCAGAGAGCTTGACCTAGGAGTGACCTGCACATACACCCTCTCACAACTTCTTCTTCTCTGTACGATACCTCGGGGGTTAGAGCTCCTGACTTCGCGTTTCTCTTCTATCGTTTATCTTAAACCCGTTTGTCAAGTTTGGCTCTCTCCAGTGAGAGATTTGTGCCTGATATTTAGATGTCAGAAATGGAGGGGAGGAGAGAGCAGAGGCAGAGACCCCTGAGGGACTACAGGCGTACTACCTCGCACCTGACTGACTTGCAGCAGCATGTGTTGCCATGGTAACGCTCCCTGTCTTAACTGTGAGACTGAAAACGTGCTTCTGTCAGGCCCTCTGGCAAATCTGTCCACACATACACATTGGTACACAACAGGGCAGCCATGCACATCAATATACTGTATATTTTAGCATGAGAATACAGGCTGCTGGTCAGGTATGTGGGGCCAAAGTCTAACCTTCACATTTTAAGTGCTGATAGAGTTAAAAACTAACATCACATGACTAAGTTACTAAAACTCTGCTCACCTAAATGCATTGATTCATTGCAGCTCAGTCATTCGATATCCCAATCTCTGTCTCAACAAACAATGCTGTGAGAGGAAACAGGAACTCAGCCTTTCCTATCCTCATTCTTCTCAACTCAGCCCTCTTCATGTTTAACTGTACAACTTTGGATTCCCTGTTCTGTGTCTCTGAAGTATCCCTCTGTCCACTTTTCTTCATCATTTCTTATTCACAAGCGTTCCTCCTGGCATTCTGCACCAGCCCCCTCTTATCATTCACACCAGCTCTCTCTCATTTCTCCAGATTTCGTGTTGAAATCTCCTCAGTGGAGTAACAGAACTCTGCCTCACACCATCACTTCATTTCCTCACTTGCTGCCTTTTTAAATATTTGTTTTTGGGGTTTTTTTTGGAGACCACCATGTTTAATTCTTCTCATCCTCCTGTTCCCAAAATGTCCCTTACACTTAAACACATTCATTTGCTTTCTCCTCAACGTCCCCCTCCTCTTCCTCGTCCTCCTCTCTGTGTTACAGCGGCACCATGATGCTTTAATTAGCGACTGTGGGATTTGTCACTTGGCATCTTTTCCTCTGCTACTCTGCATTCAGGCATTTTGCTCTGATTAAGCAGGAAAGCAGCTTGAACTGACAGCAGCCTCAGTTCCAGTAACGGGGCTGAAGTGAGAGGCTGCATCATATTTGGACAGGACAACACATTATTGATCGCCAAAAGGAGATGTACTGTTCTATACATTGAGAGGCAGGGTACAGAATTTTATTAAAAAAAAAATCTTTTTGAATGAGTGACAAAGTTAACTATTTTGAAAGTACTGCTCCATAAGTAGTTAAGAGGAAAAAGAAAGAAACACTTTAATCCTCCTCTGACTCACTATTTAACATCTCAGGCATGACAGACATTAAAGGGGGGGTTAGAACCATTTTTTTACTCTCCAGCAGTGCAGTTATTGACCACAGACAGGCTTGGCCTTTCATGGATTAATAGAAATTGATATCTACGATTCTACAGCAGGGTGCCAAATGAAAATCCTGCTGTATTGCGTGATCACACACCAGCAGCAGGATTGAGTTCAAGGAGGTTTAATGAGTAAATGAATGAATGAATGACATCTACTTTCAGATTCTGCTTCATTCTACTAGTTTTCTTCAGTGTCTCAAAGGATGGAGCCACCAAGGGACTTCAGGCTCAAGGGGCTCTAAGGTGCAACCAAAAAACCAGACTCTACCAGCCTTATTTCAAGGTATCTAGTACTCGTGAAGGCTGCTGATACCAGCCACCCATACACACAGCAGTCTTTACAGCACGTCTTCTCGTGTCTAACTAACAGGGCTTGTTTTTCTGTACTTTACTCAGAGATTGTGGTTGAACCAACCACAGTAAAACTTCTACATTACAGAGAAATAACAAAATACATCAGTTTACATCACTCACTACTGATATAAAAAGTAAATACAACTGCTTCATAAAGAAAAATTAACTTGTGAAATGACTCTCTTAATCCATGTTCTGGAGTTTAAATGCACTTCACTCGCAAACAAAAGACCTCCAGGGCAGAAGCGTTTCGAAAAACATTAATCACGCAGTGAAGTCGACTTAATCATCCTGCCGTCTCTGAATGAGCTGGGAAGCTAGCAGAGGATAATGTCAAAGAGTCTCTATTGAGTGGAGAGCGGTGAGAGCTCTTCTTCTGATGCTACTTCTGAAAAACAAAACCAAAACAAAAACAGAGCGTTCACTCTGACACTATTTCTGAAACCCACCTGTGAATTGATTTAAAGACGGCACTATTAGTCAGTGAAGCAGCTTAAGGCTGGAGGTTTGTTCTAATTTTGTGCTTTAATTGCACTTTTCAATAAAACCCGAGTAGAGTAAACAATCAAACCTTTTCATTTAGCACTTCAGTTTGTTCCAAAAAAAAAAAACAAAAAAAAAAAACTCTAAGAGTTTATCACAAACAAATCATAAACCTAAAGAGAGTTGTTTGTGTTTTATTTTGGACTAAATGGCGAAGTGACTGTGCTGCCTTTTTTTAGAAATAAGTCTTTGTTCAAACTGATCTGTTATTGTGTTAATTAAAATTTCATGTATCAAAAATACCAGCTTTACCACTTGTAAAGCAAACATGCAACTCAAAGTGTGTGCAGAAATCAGCAGAACTGAGACCTGGTGAGGGCAAAGGATACGTTCAAGTCCCACATCAGGTCTGAGTTCTTCTGCGTACACCAATTTCATGTCAGAGAGGAGCTCAGTGCAGTGACGTGAATCTGTCTGTGGTAGAGAATTATTGGATCATATTAGTGCTGTGTAGTTTCAGCTCAGCAGTAGAGATCAATATGTAGAAAGTTTAATTTGTTATGACACTTATATGTATTCAACATTTCCCTCCACTTCCACCAATCTCTGTGAAACACATTGCGTATGGAGAAGCAGCACAAGCATCTGTCTGTTCCTCATGACAATCTATTTTTTTTTAATCCATTTACTCTAAACATTACAGATTTCAGTGAACATAAACATCCCGTGGGCACAGTAAAATGAAAAACTGCAGAAACTCTACTCTCTACACAGGATCAAACTTTGAACCTGTTGGACAGGTTTCTTTTAGTTAGCCGTTATTGAAAACAGGATTTACTCTGAAGATGATTGTTTCACTCCCACCAATATTATTACACGAATCACAATATTTACATGAGATCACAACTAATTGGCCTGTCTGGTGGTATAAAAAATCACTACACCCCAGTCTGTCTGTTCACTGAAATCAAGTGAAATCAATTTTGAGGTTTGACACGTGCAGGTTTGTCTGTTCCTCATCACTTTTCCCTGAAACCAAAACAGACTCAGTGAGAGCTGCTACCTGCTGCTCAGTCTTTGTCACGTTCAGGAGTCTGAGGGTGTGGTCACACTGGCCGACTATGCCGTGGTTGGACACACTTCAGACGTAAAGCACGGCTCGATGGGCCAGTGCGACCGCCTGGGCCTGAGCATGGCCTACTTCCCCAGTTCGGCACACTTCAGGGAGGCAGGCCAAGCCGCAGCACGATTCATGCACAAGCACACAAGTCCGAGCGCTGAGTGTACACAATGCATCATGTATGACGTATGATCGCCGCGGCCGCTCCTCTCAATAATCACTTCTCACAATGGCAGGGCTTTTGAGGGCTGTGTTGATCCAAAATAACTTAACAGAAGCTAAAAAGTAAGTTAAGTCGTATTAATGATCTCCATGTTCTCTAATCTGCGGACTCTGATGAAACCATGTCTTATGAACAGATGCTTCAAAGTCCATGTGTGTGCCGGCAACCGTGCTGAAGTCTGGTTGATGTTGTAGTAGTGTGACCAGCCGTACTGTCTTGGGGGACAGTGGCGCTGCAGGGGTGAATTGTACTTGAGTAGAGCACGACAAAGTTGGCCAGTGTGACCACGGCCTGAGTCAAGCTTCTTTAAGGGCTATTCCAATACCTATCTACCACATTCTTCAGACCTGAATATAAATAACTAATTACACTGAGGCTGCTAAAAGTTAAATAAGACAAATAAATGAAGCCATAAAAGAAGGCAGGGGTTAGGCCTGGGCAATATATCGTTTGAACATCGTCATCGCGATGTGCGCATGTGCGATAGTCACATCGCAGGATGTGCGATATTTTTATTTTTATTTTTTTTAACAAATTTGTAAAAAGTTTGTTTTGTTACTTGTTTTGCTTCATAAAAGCAGCAAGCTGCTCCATGCTTCGCAAAGTCTCTCTATCTCCCTCCCTACTGCTCAGCAGTCTTCGCGGAACAACAGATCCAAAGACTCCGAACCGGTGGAAGTTTATTCTTTAAGATCACTGATTCGTTCATTTCGCTGTCAATCAAAAAGGGATTTGCCTCAGACAGATCATCCAATCATCATTAAGAAGCCGAGTGTCAGGCCCCGCCCACTGCCCCATAGACCCCCATAGAAACTGAGCTTCCGATGGGCGGGACAAAGCTCAGTATTTATCCAATGACCGTCCTGTTTGCGCAGTGGAACAGCCCACTTCCTGCTTCCGCATTAAATTCTGTAGACGCTCAGCATCCGGATGCAGTGGAGCTGCAGGGAGAAATGAAAATGAAGTCGTGTCTGTTCCTGTGATAAGTCGCTGATTCTAAGCAAAAGATGAACGCATTCTTGCGCACAATCAGTCCGTGAAATGTACACACAGCGGTACATAGTTCACCACTGTTTTTTTTTTTTTAATTTTAGGGGAAGCTGAGCTTCTTTTGCAGTCTCAGGGTTATCGCCGCTGGACTATTTATGGCCTATTTACCGGTGACATAAGGGCGCGTAGCGAGTCTCCTTTAACTCTAAAGAGCTGTTAAAAACCCTTGTTTAGAAGTCCAACGCTGTCTGAAGCATTTTTGAACAGAAAATGATCAAGAAAAGAATATAACAACACGAAATTAAAAAGATACCTACTCATATCAGGTTCTTATTATCAGAGGAACTGTGGTCGCTTTGCACAGGGATTAAAAACACATCTCCTTCACATTTATTATGAACTATCAGAGGTCTCAGGTGAAACTAGTCCTGTGCAAACAGGAGGNTTTTTTTTTTTTTAATTTTAGGGGAAGCTGAGCTTCTTTTGCAGTCTCAGGGTTATCGCCGCTGGACTATTTATGGCCTATTTACCGGTGACATAAGGGCGCGTAGCGAGTCTCCTTTAACTCTAAAGAGCTGTTAAAAACCCTTGTTTAGAAGTCCAACGCTGTCTGAAGCATTTTTGAACAGAAAATGATCAAGAAAAGAATATAACAACACGAAATTAAAAAGATACCTACACATATCAGGTTCTTATTATCAGAGGAACTGTGGTCGCTTTGCACAGGGATTAAAAACACATCTCCTTCACATTTATTATGAACTATCAGAGGTCTCAGGTGAAACTAGTCCTGTGCAAACAGGAGGTTAGATGCACTTTAATATAGCCTTACTTTTAGTAGTCATCATCATCCCCAGCACCTCTCAGAAATCATTTTTGCAAATTGATATTATATGAATATATGAATACAATTGTGTCATTGTGAGTCAACCAAATTCTCCCCAAACAGAGCTATTCAAGTCATCTGGTGAAAATTATCATTTTTTTAATATCGCAATATATATCACAATATATTGCAACCCCCCAAAAAATCGCAATGTAAGTTTTTTCCAGTATCGTCCAGCACTAGTAGGGGTGTACTCATATCTTGTCACTTCCGATTAGATACTGATATTGCAGCTTTAAGTACTGGCCAATATCGATATTGATGTGATACGATATCAGCACGTTTAAAGTTCAAATGTGTTAAACGCCTTCAATTCCCCACCACAGAAACTTGTGCATGTTAGGTTTTACGTTCAGCTGCAACACCTTTTCTGGACTTAAATGAGACATACAGCCACATGGCAGACATCACTTCTACCATCATACCAACACCTGATCATGTGTTCGCTGTACTTGGCCAAGCTACGCACGTTTCATAGATCACATGTGAGGCTAAACCAGTTTCTTTTCCCAAACCTGCACCTGTTATCACACAAGAGAGATTGATAAATGAGGGTCACTGTGAGGCAAATTCAAAGTGAAATCTGTTCAAAGCATCATATTATTGTAAAATCAATATATGAATATTTGACATTAGCAAGAGGATAAATACTAGAGCTGGGCAAATAATTGCAAATTAGATTAAATCGCAATGTGATCTGTTGCAATATTGTAATCGGCAACAGTGCAATATTTTTTAAACTGAAATGTCAAAATATCAGATAAAATTTTTTTGCAGTAGTTGTTTTATGCTCTACACCAGTGTTACTCAACCTTGCTCAACCCAAAGAGACAAACATTTGAAAACTACCTTAGCAAGAGAAACAATCTAAATGGTAAAGAACGGCAAAAACAAACGAACAAAAAAATTATCACACAGCAGAAGAGAATGGAGAGAATGTTGGGGCAAACTTGATTTATATTCAGTCATGGATATAAATGAACAAAAGTGGCAAAAAAAAGAGTGAAAAGTGACTGAAATGGAAATTAAACAACAAAAATTGGCAAGAAAATTGGAAAAACTAGGAAAATTGTCAGAAAGTAGGAATAAGCAGCAAAAAGCAGCAAAAACAGGTGAAAATTGGCAAAAAAAAAATGGGAGAAAACTTGAAAAATGGTCAGAGAGTAGCAAAACTTTCCCAAGGCCAAACATTTCTGTTTAAAATCTCCTTTTTTATTGATCATATGTAATATGAGGTAACTTTCTGATACACTGAATTTTGGGTTTTCATTATCTGTAAGCTTTGAAAATATCATCCATCTTCAATATAGCAATCATAAGAAAACATCAGATGGGGAACATTAAAACAATCGCACCATAAATCAGAATTGCAACATAGGGAAAAATAATCCCAATTGTTTTGGCAGATGGTTCAGTCCTTACAAATACAGCCAACGAATCAAGCAAAATATTGCTTTAGTTAGGTTTTTTGTGCTTCTACAAATTGAGAAAGCTTAGGATCTTTTAAGTGCAGGTAGAGAGAGATAAGAAATAAGAGATGCTTTTTACTTGAAGTTCTTGATTTAAGATTTCAAGAGGTGAACAAATCTGCACAGTGTTGTTTCTAAATGTCAGCCTACCTGAAGAACCTGTCTGTTCAAATAGCATTCCTACAAACCGTCAATCAGTAAGTCTGAGATTCTCAGTTATGCAACCGTGAGTAACTGGAGAACAGTAGCGCTACACTCTATGTACTTCTGTGTGCCTGCATGTTTCCATCCTGGTCAGCCTTTCTGAAATGCCAAAGGCAAAGAAAATACTCAGCTGAAAGATGAAGAAGGAGGGTAGAGACATAGAGGGTCAGTGTGTTACACACACAAATCTGACCTACCAGAGGAAAAGGAAGATTAGTTTGAGTGTACAGTCAGGCCTGATCACAAAATAGGAAATCAGCAATTTCTGACACTCACAAGAGGAGAAAGTCCTTTATTCTTCCCATATCCACCAAGGCTGCACTCATCAACTGTTAACTCTGTGTTACACCAGGGGTAGAGCTGGGCAATATGGCAAAAAAATGATCTCAACATATTTTTTATATCATTTGATCTTGATTATTATCACAATTCTTTGTCTTGTTTGTAAACTCCCTGTGTTAAAGTTTCTGTACTGGAAACTAAAGAAACTAAAAATGAGTTCACTATTTTATTAACATACAAAGCAAATAGAAGAAGAAAAACACTTCAGTATGAAGAAAAATGTAGCCTCGTCTTTGGAGAGTAACTCCAAGTCATGACTGACGTCTACTTCACTGCCCTCAGCTCTGCATTTAGCTCCACATGCAGCCACTCTGTTTCCTTCTCTCGCAACTTGTGGAGCAGGTGGAGCAGGAAAAAGGTCGACACTGATTGGCTGTTATCACACACACTTTCGCCCTGTCAGCTCAATTAAATATTCGCACAGTCGATCACCACAATTGATCTGAAATGTATCACATATGAATCACGAGCAAATAATCGCCCGGCCCTAACCAGGGGTCTACTTTCACCACAGCCCTGTTAACAGAAGTCTCTGGAACACATCATGGAGCTGAGGACGGGCTTATTGCAACAGAAATCATCTTGGACAGATTAGCAGGGCTGAATATTGAAGCTGCAAATGCACAATTATATAACAACAACATCTCCCATGTCTCCCCTGGATCCTCTCTTATTGTAATAAACAAAAGTAAACAAGGCCACAGAGGCTGTTTCTTTAGAAAGTGATGGACAGTTTGTGCTGCTATAACAACACAGCTTTAGCAGTATGAGAAACATGGGGCTCAACAAGTGTCAACACATAAGACTATTTATCTAATTCATAGAAACATTGAAAAAATAGATGATCTATAACATTTAACACTATTTAATGAAAAGCAGCCCCCTCCTCAGTCACTCTGGCTTCACTCACAGCACACTTTGCTTACTCAATTTTCTAGCTTAGCAGTACAGACCTCTGTCCTCATCCAAACAATAGCACAGATTAAGTGTTCGTCTCTTCTTCTGAACACAGGCAGGCGTAACCAAGTCTGCAGTTTAGAGACTGTTCTCCAGAGACACACGATGATGCACTCTAGTTGTGGACGCCATGAACCACCAGACCGCTCTGCTTGGCTCCATACAGAGAGAGGATTTTGTAATTTAAGGGCTTGCCATCTGCAGAAGTGAGCGTAAAGCAGACGTGCTGTACAAAGCTCTTAATACAGGCTTTGACCCCTCTTCACTATCAGCCCGTACATCACATCATTCAGCACTCTTTGCACCGCTCTGTATTTTGCATTCACTGCCATGCATGTGAAAATGGTCAAGTAACGTGGCTGAAAACTGTACAGCAAAATAACTTCATTGTTCTTCAGAAATGCACCTCTGCTGGAGCTCAAGGTAAATCCAGCAAATACAGAGAGCTTCACCTCACAGGGCCACTCCTTAACAACCATAAGGCCCCCGTCTGAGGCCTGCCTGATGCTGGAGTGTAGATAACAAGCTTTGACCTATTCACACTCATTATCACAGCAACAGACACAAAAAGGTGTTGGCTTTGACCTCAGCAACATGAGCATCAAAACAGACAACACACGTACAAAGATACACAAATGAGGGTAAGAGGAAAACAACCCCCAGCAAAAACATATAACACCTGACTCAGACATATGATATACTCCTAAACAAGAGGGTGTGGTCTGGTAGATATAAAGTCCTACATTTGTTTTTCCAACCTGTGCTGGACATCTCTTCTGATGGACAACTAAAGTATTTGTTTGTGAATCTGCAGCACATCTGTTGTTTTCTATTTCGTCTGATAATGAATGGTATTCAACAGCAGTCATTTCATACCAGACTGCTCAGTGTAAAATACACTACAACTATTCTTATAAGGTTTGTTTATATCTTGCAAAGCAGGTAGGATTCAGTGTTACTCTCTCAGCTCAGAAGTTTCACCTCTGAACCCATGATGCCACACACAATATGCAAAACAGGGCACTGATACCACTTTTTATCAAACCAAGTACAAGTATAAGTAATTATATCTGAGTACTTTCCACTACCAAGCACTGATCTGAATACTGAATAACATCACTGGAGTTCTAATGTGACTTTGACAACATCTTTTACTTCCTCACTCTCTCATTTTAACCAATCAAATGAAGACCATGATGCACCTGTACATTGCTGACATTTTAATAGTCAACAGTCCTCTACCTGGGCGACAATGACATGCCTAATTGCCTATAGTGGTATTCTATGTCAAGTACCTCGGCATAGTATTGGTATTGCTACAGATACTGGTATCGCTATCAGTGCATTCCCAATGCTGAGACCAGGAACCGTTCACATTTGGTACTGTTTCCCGGTACCTGGGAATTGGTACCAGGTCTCAACGGTAACAATTTTTGGTACGTTTGTGTGGATTTCTGTGGTAATAAATGTTCATTTCCATACTGATAAAATTTCAATAGAGTTCAATTCAACATGTTGATTTCTCAACACATACATTTACAAATACATCTAAACCAGGGGTTCCCAAACTTTTCCGCCTGTGACCCCCAAAATAGCAGCATTAGGGACTGGTGATCCCCTGCTGTGGTACAACATTAATGGGACAATCCAAAAACAGACAAAAACCAACAAAACCCTCCCTGAGGATACTTAATTTAACTGATCGATAGAAAATTTACAGACTAATGTGCACTTTGCTGAGTTCACGGCATCAAACTTGAACAAAGAAATGTGAAAAACAGATAAAACATTTTCTGCTTGCATAATTTTATATTATCTTTCACCCCAATCTTTGCTTTTATTCTCACAATAATGGATAAAATGTAAATGAATTGTTCATAGTTTTCGATTTTGGGGCACATTCCATGACCCCCTATCAATGTCTCGCGACCACCCCCACTTTGGGAACCACTGATCTAAACAACACTATTCAAAGGTAACATCGCAATTGTTTCACAAATGTTTTCATAATTAAAAACCCCAAACTAAAATTAACTACAACTACACAGTGTTTTTCCTTGATAATACAAAAATCAAAACCCAGCTCTACCTACTCCATGCCCACATCCAGCATGGAAAATCACCTACTCTTCCGCTCCCTCACAGTCAATAGGATGGGCTCAGGTACCAAAACATGGTACTGTTTTGTATGCAAATCTGTTCTTGGTACTACTCACAGATTTCAGACGGTACCTATAAAAGTACAGAATGCAGTACCCATCCTCAGCAAAGACTTTCTTATGTAAAAAAACAAATACTTGCTTTGTGTTGGGGTATTTTCTCTCACCAGGGTCATAGACTGTTTTTGAATTGAAACTGTACATTTTTGGAACTGAGAGATTGGTCAATTGCAGGGTTATGCATAAACATGCTTAAATGAATGCCTTCATAGAACGCTCCTTCTTTATTCTGCTAATCCAGAACAAGATACTGCAAGAGGCTTATTTGACAACAGAGCTTTTTAAGCCCTGAGAGGAATTTATAAGTGATCTTGAAAAAAATCTCATCTCTAGATATTTGCCTGATCATATTCCACAATTCAAAATAAGGTTATCAGCACTAGGATAGCTTCTTTTCAAATGCCGTTTCTCAACTCCCTGTCTGGTCGTCCAGGACCAGATTGATTAACGGCAATTCAAAATCTCTGTGACAACACCACCACACCAGCTGACAAAGTTTAGCAGAGAGAAGCAAGATCTGTATTTTTCTCTGCCGAAAACAATTTCTCGGACATATTTTGTAGTAATGTTCCACACTGGAGCTGGACTGTCTGACAGCAAAAAGGGGTCAGTGTAGAAGAAAGCTTAACAGGAGAGTGATAGAGCATGAGCTAAAACATGAGCTAAAGGCTAAAACATGGTCTAAGCTGTTGGTGCTGATGTTCATTCCAACTCACATGCAGCAATTATACTGCAGTGGTCTGTTCAAACCTGAGAGTCTGTCAACAAAATAAAGAGCCAGGTTATGTTTGCTTTACTTGGTGAGGTTGGAGCTGGTAGAAGAGCACAGGTAGGACACAACCTGGATTCATTAATATTACACATTGCAGACATGTCTCAGAGCACCGAGCTGTGAGTAAAATTACATGTAACTGGCAACTAAACTACGAAACTCAGTTCTATGAGTTTTATTGTTGTCCTGTTTCAAACAACATGTAAATAGAGAACTGAAAAGTTATCTTGCACAAGGTAAAGTAGTGTTAAAAAGAGATGTGCTCCTCAAAACAAATGCACGCCTCATGACTGGGTGAAAGCGTTCGTAGGAAGCAGTGTCTTTCTCCCGCAAAAACATTTGTTTGTAGTCCTCAGAGTCCCTTTTAAAGATATTTACAACATCAAATAACTGATTTGAAAACATACTGGGACATAGATTGCCAAGAATCAACTGTAATGACATAAACTGTGTCTGAGAGAAATTAATTAGGACTTTTTTTTTGATTTGATGACCAATGCTCTAGAAATGATCATGATCATATTTTTCTCATTTGAGGACCTTGAGGATATTTGGTGGCAAAAACAAGAAAAATCTGCAAAAATAGACTTTGATTGTATCACAGTTCCTCAAATAAATGATAATGTTTGTGTCTGTGTGCATGCGACTGCAGTGAGAAAGTAACCACAGTTTCCTAAATGTATCCGCCGCACCTCTTAAGTTTGTGTGAACTGTTGCAACAAAAAGAGGAAGGAAATAATACTTTATCAACTGCTTCATAGGACGGGTTTTTTCTAACACTCCAATAACACATGTGCGTCAGTTTAAGTCATGACTTTGT